>SNQJ01S0163507.1:0-18707 GCA_010110895.2 Picea sitchensis | reverse complement strand
TGTTAGGTGAATATGATTTTTCCATACCTTACTTGGTCTGGCCCCTTCTACTCTTATCTTCAATTCTACTATAATCTCTTTAGGCTCATGTTATTTTGTAGTTGTGAATCTCATAGTTTCATTCTGGAACCCATACTTAAATGATTATATTTACACACCCCCAACATCTAGTTGTGTAGGTAAGGTTTGCAAAGGCGATTTCTCCTTTTAGGGGTGATATCAAAATACAATTCACAAAATTTCCAAGGCTTTTGGAAATCAGTCTTCATAAGAGATATGTATCATTCAATGTTAAATTTGTGCCATTTCGCTTTTAAGTATAAAACATAGATCCTAGCAAGTGGTCTATGTGCCAACATTTTGTAATCTTGTTCAATAATCTTCTCACATACATATGTTAATCTTGCAATTTCCTAATCCTTTTTTGTAGTTTATTGCATTTGTTTTACCAGGTTAATTTTTATCTTGGTATTTTCATTATCGATGACTTCTGAATTTTCATTAAAATCTATTGAGGTTAAAGAAAATTTCTCTTCCGGCTAAGTGATTACTTGGTTATTCTCAATGACAAAAACAAAGTTCTCACCTTTTGATTCTTCTTATTGCTTCCATTGCTACTTCAGCTTGAGCAATCAACAACTGTCTCATCAAAACTTTAACTAAATTTGTGGCCACAATGTGTGTTAGAATCCTCTTTTGCATCCTATTCGAACCATATCTCTTTATCCTCTTTAGAATATGCTCAATAACATAGCTACTCTCTTCATTTATCACAAGTGTCTTTTCGTCAACAAGGTTGTTGATTTCTTCTTTTCCTTTAACAATTGGAACCCCTAACAGGGTGGTAGGATCTTCTTGCCATGGGGAATCTAGAATATCAAATGGATCCTTAGCTTGGGCTAAGGTATTTTCCTTTCCATCCATAGAAATATTTGATTCTAGTTCCTAATCTATTAAGGGGATATCCTCCTACTCCTTCTTCACACTCTGCTACTTCTTATGCAATAGTTGATATAGGATCTGTAGAATCCATGGATTCTTAAACTACAAGTGTTGACACATGTTCTAAAGCATGTGATGAGTCTTCAATACATGGTTTTGATGATACATTTTCTTCAGGATGGATAATGAACATGTCCCATGTGAAATATGGTTGTATTATTCACAATTCATCGAAAAAAAATACCTTAATCAACCCATGGTGTGCTACAACTGCTTATGTTCTCGATTGGACTTCTATATCCATCCTTTGGAGCAAATTCATTAAGTAATATGGAATGCCAATGATCCTCCAATGTCTTTAATGTTCCAAGATCTTAAAATGTTGTGCCAACCTAAAAACCTTGAATTACGATGGCATTTTGTGCAACTATTGAGCAAACTCTATAGTAATTGCATTGATGTATCCAATGAGTATGTCAAATAATGCCATCCATATTGTTTAAATCCATATTGTTGTGCAACTGTTGAGAAAACTCTATAGTAATATATGCTACGTTTTAGGATTACTTTGTATTAAATCCATATCTATAGGCTCTTGTATGTTCAATGTTCCTCCCATGATTTTTTGTGAACTCCACAGTTGATTTTCACTTCTACAATAACCCACACTTTGTGAAATCTATTGCTTATTTCTTAACACTTTCCTTGCTACTGCATTTGGCCAACATTGTCGATATCCATAGTGATATTATAGGTTGATGATTCACACTCATTTCTCATTCATGGAAAATATGTTTTAGATTTGTTACTATGGTGGAGGGTTGGTGAATCTTCTGCATCCATAACTGCTCATTATTAGTTACTATTATTCAAACATTGTTTATGGAGTGATCAACAATTAATTCAAGTAATAAAGCATCAATACATATGATTAAGAATTTATTAGATTGATGAATCCATTAAAGCCATTATTTATGTTTTTCACCCAAAAGTATCTGTCTTCATTTCTAATTGTAGTCGTTTCCTTCAAAATTGGTGGCACAGGTCGGCCTGTTAGCTGATGAAATGAGAGAGGGTTCATACCATCAGTATCAGTCACTCCATATCCATATTTATAAAACATTGAATCCCTGTTGCAATAAGGATTTCCTTAATAGAAGGCCCTTCCATACAATCTACCTTTTTCAGTCAATGTTAGCTCCCAAAACAAAATTGGTAATCTCATCAACATCTACGCTTGAAAATGACTTCAAGAACAAATTTGGTGTTCTAAATTTAATCGTGATCCTTTAATTGATTTAAAAATTGCAATTGCCCGAGAATTTGTGAATTCCCTCAGTGGGTTGCTAATTTTACTGGTTTTAAAATTGAAATTGTATGAGCTGACTCCCTTGGCATTATTTGTTTCACTGCTTTAGACTAGCACTTGGGTGTTGTTTGACATTCTGATAATTGTTGTTCAACTATGATTTGGCACTCTTGGATGACGTTTCTCCTCAATGACACCCTGTAATGAACCAACCATGCCTCTTGACAAATTGGATTTGAGTGTGTGACATAATATTTATGAAACCATAAAAAATTGTCCTTCCCTTCCAGCGTCCTATTGCAACAACAAGTTTCTTACTGGAAAACACTTTTAATGTGCAACAATTGTCCACACTTTCTTCATCTTTTAACACGATGATACAACACCCAGGTACTAAATTTGATGGTACTTTTCAAAATTCAATATCTTAAAGGATGCAAAATACACTGTCCAAGACGAGAACAACAATTTGAAATATTCTTTGATGTTTTTAACTTCTTCCTGCCAAAACCAAAGTGAAAGAAACCAATGCCATTCGAGGAGACCACATACAGCTAGAGTTTCTAAATATGATTAAACTTCCAATTGAAATTTGTGTGCGAGAGCCAAGAAATCTTGTGTGCAACTGAGCAATCCATGGGATATTTCGTGTGTTGTTGAGCAACATACCCCGAGTTGCTACTATTTGATTCACTGCATTCTGCACCATCGCCATAATCCCACCAGAAACACCATTTCCTTTGTTGGGCAGCAGAAGCAAAACATAGCATATAAGAGAGCATAAAATAAGCAAGATGAAACACACATTAAACCAATCACATCATTCATACACTTGACACAATGATTTATGTGGAAACCCAAATCGGGAAAAAACCACGGGCAATGATTATCGGTCTTCTTCTTATTCAAGGGAGAACTAAAATAGCCTTATTAGGAATACAATCATCCTCTCCTCACACACTCACTGCTCTGCTCTATTCTTGTGTGAACCTATGTGAATGGCATAATTGTTTTTTAAAAAAACCCCAGCATTGGTCACTCAAGCGACTAACATGTTCATCGCTTGCATTTCCATTTGGTCGCAAACACCAACATTGGTCACTCTAGTGACTAACATGTTAGTTGCTTGTATAGCGATTTGGTCGTAAACTAGGTCACTTGGTCGCTCTAGCGACTAACTGATCATCCTTCGTTTGACCTTTTTACCTTCAGGTTTGGTCGCTCTAGTGACTAATATTCGTCGTTCTACCAACTCAGAGTGGTTTATTGACTAAGTTTGCCAGGGTTGTCTTGGTCACTCTTGCGAATAATATTAGTCGTTCGACCGACTAATATTCGTCGGTAGCCAAACTTTTCCCTATTGTGAATAAGCTTATTTTCTAGGTCGCTAGACCGACGAATATCCATGTGTGGCTGCTAGACTGACAAATGGATTTAGACAAAAAAAAATAACATATTGGTCCCAAAAACGACCCTATGCCAACGAAACTTCATCTCTACTTCGTTGCAAAAGCGTTCAAATTTAATAGTGGGATACAGTGACAGGTTACAGATCTACGTGAAAGAAGTTACATAGGGTCAGAAGTTTTTAGAATAAAGAAAAACCTATTTTTTCAGAAGGCATATGCAAGTTGCATAACAGTTTGGTCATGTACATATGCGGGTTACAAAACAGATAGGGCGTGTACATACACGTTTTTTATCACTACAAGTCGCGTACCTATTGTATTTTTGTTGATACATGTTTAGTTCAGGTACATATTGATTTTAGGGTAGTTTTATATGTTGGATGCAGGTCAGTGGTAAATGTTGATACAATTGTACAGTGGTATATCTCACAATGATAGTTTGATAGTGGTTTCATCATTCTACTGCTACGTCAGGGTGGTTAGACAGGGCAAGGACGGGTGGTTGTATCCACCTTGCAGTTGTAGCCGGAGAACATAGGAGTTTGTAGCCTCCTTCTATTTGTAGCCAGGGAATTGGGGAGTTGGAGCTTCCCTCAGATTGTAGACTAAGAAACTAGGGGGTCGGAGCCTCCTTAGAGTTGCATCTAGAAAACAAAGGAAGTTGTTGCTTCCAATGAATGTAATTCTTCAAGACATATAAGAAAAAGCATTATGTGGTTTTCTCCCGCTTTGGGTTTCCACATAAAAACACTGATGTATTGTGTATATATGTGTGATTGCTCATATTTTCATTGTTTATTTACTCTGTAACTATTGGATACTAATGCTACATTGATATAACACTTGTATTTTTGGAAAAAAAGGATTCAATTGCTCTATTATCTGATTCACCCCGCCTCTCAGTAATCCAACAATTGGTTTCAAAGCAGGTTCCTTTAGAAATCAGTTTAGCCACTGAAAGGTAGATCATGGAGAGAAACAACTTGTATAAAAATGGAATACCATAGTTTAATGGACAAAAGTATGTATTTTGGAGCATAAGTATGAAGACATATATATAGGTAGAGGTATTTGAAATTTGGAAATCAATTGTAGATGGATACATAGCACCAACAGTTTCACCAACAAGTGAAAAAGCAGTGAAACTTAGTCAGAATAATTCCAAAGCCACAAATGCACTTCTGAATGGTCTTAGCGAAACGATATTCACCAAAATTGCACATTGTAAATCCGCTAAAGAGATTTGGGACAAACATCAAAATATTTATGAAGGAGATTCAAAATTCAAAGCAACAAAGCTTCAAACTTACAGAGGTCAGTTCGAACAACTTAAGATGAAGGTAGATTAGAATATTGCAGCTTACCTTTTATGATTTGATGAAACAGTAAATGCAATCATAGGATTAGGAGAAGAAATCAAAGAATCTATAATTTTTCAAAAGGTACTATGATCTCTTCCTATGAGATTTGACCCTAAGATATCAACACTAGAAGAAAGAGAAGATCTGAACTCAATAAGCATGGACGAACTACATGGAATATTCACAGCATATGAAATGAGAACTCAACAAGAAAATCCATATATAAAAGAAGCAACTTTCAAATCATCCAAAAGGTCAAAGAAAAAGGGAAAGAAAAAATAAAAATAGCATAGCCGCAACAGTGATGTCTCGGAAGATGATGAAGAAGTGGCTAGCTTTGTCAGAAGATTAAACAAGGGAATCAACATAAGGTATAGAGGTAAGCTTCCTTTAATTTTTTTAAATTGTGATGGTATTGGTCATTTTTCTAACAAATGTCCTCATAAGAAAAAGAGAAATGATGAAGGTTACTCAAAAAGAAAAAAAACATATAAAGGCAAAAGAACCACAAAGAAAGTTTTCAAGAAAATATTATGCACCCAAGAAGCCATATCATCATCAGATGAAGATGAAGTCAGTGATAGTGAGACATAAAGAGCTCTATTCATGGAAGTAGAAGACTCTGAGAAAGAAGAATTCGAAGAATAATATGAAGAAGTCAAATAAGAATATGAAGAAGTCGAAGCAGAAATTGAAGAGGCAGAAGTTGACTACCGAGAATAATTGATGTGTGTCATAGAAGTTATCAGAAGAGAAAAGAAGAAAAACAAGGAACTACAAAAGGTACTAGAAAAAATAGAAGACACTCAAGAACTATAACAAATGATCACAAATTTGAAGGTTGAAATAGAACAAGATAAAATAATTGAAGAAGCAATCAAAGAACAGCTAGAAGAAAAAGATAGGATCATTGGAAATTTGGAAGCAGAGATTGTCACATTAAGAAAGGATCTTCAAAATAAAAATATGTGGAATAGCTCAAACGTTTTGGATGACATTATCAACAGCCAAAAACCTCATCATGACAAGACTGGAATTGGATACAATCAGATAGAAAATGGATCAAGCTCCAAAACAACAGAGCAAGAAACATATCAAAAAACCTATGCAAAAAAAATCATAGGGGATAGGAAGATCTACAAGGAAGATTACAGGGACACTTCTCCACCGAGAAGATTCATATTTCATAATCAACAACTGATAGATAGGCCTTGGGAATAAGAATAATTCATAAGAGTACCTCCCTTCAGAAGATCTTCAACTCCCATGTATCAAACTATCTTTTTTGGTTTATGTTATGCATGTGATAATTTTGGTCATAAAGCTATGAATTGCAGATCTAACAACATGAACATAAACAATTCTGAAATTCATACACAAAAGGGTTATTCAAGAAGGCCTAGTGAAACACAGAGAAGAAGTTACAACATGTTTGAATCCTTGATCACTGAAGTGGAATGTTACAAATGTAACAACTTTGGACACATGGCCAAAGATTGCATAATGACAATCCCTCCTAAAGAACCACAATAGAACAACAACACTCACAGACAAGAACCTTAGAAAAGGACATGGATAAGAAAGTAGAAGCAGTACAACAATGAAGAATGCACACTCACTCTACAAGCTAAGAATAAGAAACATGGTTGGTATTTTGACAGTGGTTTTTCAAAACACATGACAAGTGATAGAGACAAGTTTCTTATATTAAGAAAGAAAGAGATGGATCAATCTCCTTCGGAAATGATGATTCAGCTAAAATAATTGGAAAAGGCACAATCATAATTGGGAACAAGAATACCAAGGAAGAAAATGTTCTACTAGTATAATATATGGAACATAATCTTCTAAGTGTCAGTCAAATGTGTGACCAAGGTCATAAAGTTACTTTCTATTCATGAAAGTTAGAGATAAGAAAAGAAGGCTCGGGAAAATTGATTGCAACAACTGCAAGAACTTCAAGAAACATATATGTATTAAGTGAAATTTGAAATGAAAAGTGTTCCCTAGGAAAGGAAGATGAAAGTTGGCTATGGAACAGAAGAATGGGTCACATACATTTTGATAACCTTGTCAAAGTCAGCAAAAAGGAATCAGTTAGAGAAATTCCCCAGATCACGAAACCAACCAACACTTTATGCAAGCATTGTCAACAAGGAAAGAAAACATAGACTAGGTTCAAATCAAAGGAATATTCAACGACAAGACCACTGGAAATTTTACATACTGATCTAGTTGGACCAACTACAACAAAGGTTTTAAAAGGTGAGAAATACTTTATGTTATTAGTTTATTATTATACAAGAATGACTGCAGTTTTCTTTCTCAAGATTAAGTCAGAAGCTTTTGAAAACTTCAAGGTCTACAAGGAAATGGTTGAAAATGAAATGGATTCAAAAATCAAATGCTTGATATCTGATAATGGAGGAGAGTTCACTTCAAAATAATTTATGGACTACTACAACAATCATGGAATCAAAAGACAATTCTTCGTTTATAGGACACCTCAACATAACATAGTTGTTGAAAGAGAAAACAAGACAATACATGAAATGGCTCGAACAATGCTAATTTATTCCAAATTGATAGATATATTTTGGACACAGGGAGTGCATACAACAGTTCACATTCAAAATAAAGTAATTCTCAGAAACAACACTGACAAAACTCCCTACGAGCTATGGAAAGGAAGACCAACACATGTGAAACACTTCAGAGTTTTTGGAAGAAAATGCTACATTAAAAGAGAAGATGGAAGAATGGGAAAGTTTGACTCTTGTGTGGACAAAGGAGTACTTGTTGGTTACTCAAGTACAAGGAAAGAATATAAGTGTTACAACCTGAGATTGAACAAAGTCATGGAAAACATCAACGTAACAATTGATGAAATGGGTAGACAAGAATTAAAGGAAGAAGAAAATGAATCAATGGAACAACTTTACGAAGAAGAAATAGAAGATGAAAAATTAGAAGGGGAAGATGAAGATGATCCGATAGAAGAAGAAGAGAAAGTTCAACAAGTGCCTCCAAAGGAACCTAGTAGACAAGTACATAAGAATCATCCTTCATATTAGATTATCGAAAACAAAGATGGAGGAGTTGAGACTAGAAGAAGAATATGTTTTGAACCAACCTGTTTTGAAGAGGCCAACAAGGATGATTTTTGGAATAAGGCCATGGATGAAGAATTGGATCAAATAGAGAAAAATGACACTTGGGAATTGGTTCCAAGACCAAAGGATAAGAATGTGATCGACACAAAGTGGGTATATAGGAATAAATTGAATGAAGATGGACAGGTTACAAGTAACAAAGATAGATTTGTATGTAAAGGATATGCACAGGTGTTACACATTATTTTCATCATCCCTATGACCGTTAATGATGTAAGCCTATCTGTTGACTTCAAAGGGGTCAGTGGCCTTAATTCCTGAAGAAATAAGGGAGAAGAACTTTTCCTTAGAGTCTAGAGAAGAAGTTGTGTTTTCCTCTATAAAAACCCTATTAAAGAGGATTTTCGCAGGCTTCTATATACACAGGGTGTGGAAATTCCTGGTTTCCGCAGGCTCCACTATAGCCAGGGTGAGGAAATTTCTGGTTTCTGCAAGCTGCACTATAGCTAGGGTGAGTAAATTCCTAGTTTCCGCAGGTTTCTCTATAGATAGGGTGAGAAAATTCCTAGTTTCTGGAGGCTGCACTATAGCCAGGGTGAGAAAATTCCTAGTTTTCGTAGGGTGTACTACAGCCAGGGTGAGAAAATTCCTGGTTTCCACAGGTTTCACTATAGCTAGGGTGAGGAAATTCCTGTACGTGGGAAAACCGAACGTCTTCTCGATGCTTCTAGAAAGATAATATTCTATGGTGAGGTGGCCTCCAAACACTTTGGATATTACTCTCTTTCATGATTTAGTGAAATCATCCTAACCTCCTCACCTTATCCTCTTCAGCTTATAAACAAAGAGGATCTCTCATGGAGAAAGTTAGCTTTTGAGATTGGCTTGTTATTGAGTTTTGTAGCTTGGAGTTTTTGGAGCTTGTATATTGGATTTGAGCTTTGCTTTGTCAATATAGATTGTGAGTAGCTATCAGATCTATGGTCTCATAATCCTTGGAGCAAGAAGTGTGTGGGAAGCAAGGAACTGTTGGAAGGAACCTGAAAACATTAAGGCATCTGGTTGTATCTTTCTTCCACTTTTACTTAATATATTATGGTGACATGTTTCTTTCCCATAAAATCATTAGCATTTTATTACATGACTCCTTGATCACATGTTTAGGTTTTCATTGAATCTATTATTGTTGCTTTCACTTTGGTTGGTTTGTGTCAATGCAGATTTGATCTCACAAGAGCACCAGAGCGAAGTAGGGAAAACAAAGATATAAGGAGGCGATATCTAAAGGTATGTCATCCATTCCTTCTTTGGTAGTAAATTCAATGATTGTAACTTAGGGAAAGCATCATGTCCTGTCTTGTTTTGTTCTAGATCTAGGTGGATCTATGGAGATTAGTTTATGTTTGCATTCACCGATTTATCCGATAACAAAATTGGCGACTCCATTGGGGAATGGATTGTTTTCCTATTTTGTATTTCTTTCTTTTTTTGATTTCTTGGTTTATGTTTTCTGAGACACTGGCAAATCCAGCTTGACTCTCTGAATGTTAAACTTCACTGGAAAATCTTCTTAATTTTTAATTTTTTCCATTTTTGTTTGATTTTTTCATTCTAGTTTGAGGGACAGTCCAACAACTTAGGATTTCTGCACCCTACTTGTTTAGACTAGTGCGGAAACTCCGCACCCTACCCATATCTGGCCTGTGAAAATCAAGGATTTCCGCACTATGTTAGTCCACAACCTGCGAAAATTGTGAAATGTTTTATTTTTGATGGTTTTTTCCTTACCCAGACCTTGGATTTGGTTTTGGGGTGAATTTTTGGGTTTGATTATGATATGTTTACAGTCTGTTTGACAACTTTGAAACTACTTTTAGTCATCTTTACTTTGTTTAGTTTTGGAAGATTTAGTCTCTTTCTTTGAGTGTCTTTCAGTTACAAACAAATATCTTTTGTTTAGAATTGTTTGGTGAAAGAGAAAATTTGTTTGTGTTTCTTTGTTTCACATCGATTTACTATTGCTTTTATTGTATCCTTGAAACAAAAACAAAAAAAAAATAAAATTCTTGCTTTACATTAGATTGGGGGCATCCTTGCATTTGAAGTAGCGAAATTGCATGATTCTTGGCATTTTTTGGTCTTAAATTCTGAAAAAATTTCCCCCCCTCGGCCCGAGGGGGGGCGGGGGGGGCATGAATTATGTATTGGTGTACAGTCTATTTTGCTCATTTCTTGAGAATATTGATATTGATGAGTTTAATTAAATTTGGGGACATTGTGCATCTAGGAATGATAAATGTTCGTTCTCCTTCTCGTAGCATAGCTTTCGTCGAAATGAAAAGATTGCATCTTCATCTCTTTGCATAACTTTCGAGTCGGTCAAAACACCATATTGCCCACACCATCTTCCTTTTTCGTAACAATATCCTTAAAAATAAAGCGCTTATAAAAATTGATTAGGAATTTTTATATTTTCTGGTAGCAAACCTACATTAGATTAGTTGTAGGGCTTTGGAATAGGTTTGAAAGATAACTTTCCAAAGCTACAAACAAACATATAATCTTGAGTTAGGGAGCGACGAAATCCACTTATTACTCTTTGTCCTGGGAATCCCTTCTAACACAAGGGTCAATCACGAGGTCGCATTGAGACTAGCAGAGTTACTCACTCTGCTTTGTTGGTCTTGGTGTAGAGATTGCCCGTATTATTGGTGTCGCTTGAAGGTATACCCACAATGATGAGTGAAAGCCTTTCTAGTTGATTTCGGGCTAGATACCCTACCTTTGCGTGTGGATCGGATTTTTGATTGTTTCCCCAGGCATTACTGTGGTAATTGGTAACCTTAGTGGCCTATCTCTCTAGGTTCTTTACACTATGTGACTGTGTAGGGGAAAGTCTTTATGGTACCTAGAATCGATGTTGTCCAAACTCACTCGGGCTCCTTGGAGGGTATACCACGATTATGTGTGGGAGCTTGCACCAGGGTGTAAGTCCATTAAGCAGGTCGTCAATGTAAATTTTCCACCCGCTCTATCTCAACCCCTTCTTACATTGTTCTCACGAAGTTGGATTTCATCACCAACTAGTGTGTTCATTGTGAGAAGGTTTTGTTTGCTTTCTTTCTTACTAGATTTTTAGTGTGTGATGTTTTTTTTTTAATGGCGTCAGTTCCCAAAATGACCAATGAAGGAACCCCTGCCCTAGGGGAACCTTTTTTTTTTACTTCTTATGGAAAAATTGGTCCTCCTCACATTGCTACTTTGAGCCTTCCAGGTCTCACAATTAGATTGTCGGTGTGGTTTTTTTCCACTCAGGTAATCCCGAATATAGTAAGTACTTTGGTCATAAGAACTTCCCCCCAAGAGAATCAACTTCATGTTGATCCTTCACCTTCTTCACCAGTAAGATCGTCTTCGCCTTCTTCACTTGCAAGGTCCTCTTCCGTTTCATTTTCTTCGTCAAGTGAAAGCTCTTAATCTAGTAACCCCTTGGCTATGAAGAAGAAGAAATCAAAGAACAAGAAGAAGAAAAATAGGAAAGGATACAAACTTCCAACCACTGCCAGAGATGTTGGAAAACAACCAGTTACTATTAATCATGTTGGGAGTGTTGATGATGTTAAGATCACCCAAACAACCTGTAAGCCCAAGTACCCCTATAGTCTTTGAAAGGGTATCCATATTCTTAAGGATTTCCCTGGTCTATCCAAGGTTATAGAAGTATGGTCTATACAACCTCGCCAACCCATGTCATCAGCCTCTGAACAACATGTTGATGACCTCCCATCAACTAGTCACAATGTCATTGGGAAGAAGAAAAGTCGAGTCAAGTTCCCATGTATGTTATGCAAAGGGCGTCATCTAACTCATCTTTGCCCTCATATGGAAGAAGCCTCAAAATTCCTGGAAGACATGACTGTTTCACAACCTCAACTTCTAGCTGCTTATCGCAAGCTTACTGTTGACCCACCTGTATTGGATGGAATGATCAATTCCGTCCCTTTGTTGGTCATTCCGGCTAATCACGTCATCAATCTGGTCACGTCCTTAGTTGAACTAGTTGACAAAGTGGTTGATCCGATCCCATCCTTGGTCGATCCCACTCTCTCGTTAGAGAGTGAAACCCAAGTGTTTGATTCGATCCCATCTTCGATCAATCCCACTCTCTCATTAGAGAGTGAAACCCAAGTGGTTGATCGATTCCCACCCGTCGACCCCATTCTCCCCTTGGAGATTGAAACCCAAGTGGTCGATTTGATGTCATTATCAGTCGATCCTGCTCTCCCGCTCGAGAGTAAACCTGATACTACCCACATTTTTCTCGTTGATACAGACTCTACCATGCCGAGGGGTATTCCTCCTTCTCCCGTGGAACCTCGTCCAAGTAACGAGGCTATCCATTTTGATTGGGGTGTGCTAACCGAACCTCGTCTCCCTCTCATATTCCTTTCTAGATTACAGTACAGGTTTGTGGTTGGGACGTTCCTCATATGCTGATATATGAAGGTGTGTCTATTAGTATTTTGTCCTCTCTTTCTTGGAAAGCTTTGGGTTGTCCTCAACTTGCACTAGTTATGCATAATCTGTTAGCTTTTAATAGAAGAACCAGTCAACCTTTAGGGACCCTTCCTCAGTTTCTTGTAACTTTGGGAGGGAAAATTGTCTTTATTGATTTCATGGTAGTCCAATACCCCTTGTATTTCACTTTACTCCTTGGGCGAGATTATTTCTATTCCATGAAAGCTATTTTGTCCACTCTTTTTCATGTGATTTATTTCCCTCATGATGGAATAATTGTGACTATTGATCAACTTTCATTCATCGGTCCTGATTGGATTACCTCCTTTAGTGGTTCTTATATGCAGACGGTATCGCCCCTGCCACAGGTAAATTATGTGTTGTTGTGTCCCAAGCCTTCCACTACCGATGACAATGACTTGGATCTGGTAGTTGACATGGTGACCTCTTCGATAGGGTGATTGGATCCTAACCTCCTTACCCCTCTCGCAACCCTCGACATGTGTTCCTTCCAGAGTGTGTTTCTTCCATCAATTGAAAATCTCTTGGAAGCCATGATCGAGTTTTGTCCCTTGACATGGTGTCCTTCCAGAGAATTGTCCTCTTGGAATCCGTGATCAAGAAGAGCCTCGAGCATGATTTTCTGATTTCAAGCTCATTAAAAAATGAAACCAGCTTTGAGCATAGTTTTCTTCTTTCAATCTCATTAAAAAATGAACCCATCTACACGGACAATTTTTCTTCTCTATGGAAACCTTGTTAAAAAATGAAATAGAGGTTACGAGCATAGTTCCTGTTTCTGTGTCAAGCTCGTTAAAAAATGAAACAGAGGCCTGGGGATTGAACCTGGATTCCCGAGCATAGTTATTTTTCCTGTTTCAATCTCGTTAAAAAATGAAGCAGATTGTTCCCCCTCTCTGTTTGAGTCAAGTCCTTCGTCTAGTATTTGAAACTTCATTTCAGTCTCCTTTGCAGTTGGATGAAACCAATCTTGGGGGGAATTTGCCTCAGCCTTTCGACTTCATGTTGAAGTTAAACCTCTAGCTTCGTAAGCTGGGGGCTAAGTACCAAGCATCCCTAGTTTATGCATTGGGAAGCCTCAAGCATAGTTTCCTCTGGTTCAAGCTTGTGTAAAAATGAATCTAGGTCCAAGCATAGTTTTGTTTTGTTTTAATCTTGTGAAAAAATGAAATCTATCCCAAGCATAGTTTTGTTTTGGTTTTAAGCTTGTGTAAAAATAAAAACAATCCCGAGATTAGTATTTGTTCTTTCTCATGCTCGTAAATACATGAGAATAAGTTACCGAGCTTAGTATTTTCTCTTTACCGTGCTCGTAAATAAGTGAGAATGTAACCGAGTATACTTTTATCACTTTTTCATACTCGTAAAGGTTATACGAAAAAGGAACCCCCCTGGAGTTCCCTTTAAGCTCTTTTCAGACTCTCTAAACATGAAAATATTGTTGAGCGACCCTATTTTTTTCATGCTCGTAACAGTATTTGAAGAAAACATTTGATGGGCGATATTTTATCACTTTTTCGGTCTCATTAAAGTAATTTAAGAAAAAGGAACTGAGAGAGTTCTCTTTAAGTGTTTTTCAGACTCTCTAAACATGAAAAAACCCCGAGTATTCTCTCTTTGGACTCGTTAAACAAACATCGAAAGACCCATATGGGACTGAGTCACTCCTTCTTAGGGTTTGTTAAACATACTATGAGGGACTCATCCGAAGGATGAGCTTACAGTTCAAGAATATGTTATCCTCCTCAATCTTGTGTAAAAATAAAGAGGCACTCGCCATAAATGGTGGGGGGGAAATTGCGAAAGAAATGTATCTAAACCTGTATTCTATGGAAGAGTCAATTTTGAACATGACACCCTTTCAATTGCTTTGTGTCTAGGTTGAAAAATCTACTTGTCTCTTGATCATACTCCTTTATAAGATTGCAAATTGGTCTTTGATCCCTGTTGTTGAGTCAGTGTTTCCAAGACAGTTGTCGTGTTGTCAATATGTTCAAAGAGAAGTTCAACCCGGAAAACCTTCTATTGTGTCGGTCATTTTTGCAGTCCTTAAGCCTTCTATTGTGTTGTCCATCCCTGAGTTAGTCCTAAATCAAATGTTACTCTGATCTACTTCAAATCTTGTTACCTGTTTCGTGTCATTCGTGGGGGATACATTAACGCCTTCCTGTGACAAGTCTTTTCCTTTCAACTTCAATTCATTATCCAGGAATTAGACTTAGAAACTAATTGGTACCTTGGAACTTGCATGTCTCAATGGCAGGTTTCCTCCCTTTTGAAAGTGGGTTTTCATGATTGACCCCTGATCAGGAGATTTCGTCAAGTGTTCGACCTCATCTCATTAATTTGCATTCGTTGGATTGTACTAGTGTACCTTGGGATTCATTGACATTAATGGTGATTTCCCTTGCACTTGTTAACAGTATACACTAATGATTAGTAATCAAGTGGTTTCTACCATGTTCGACTTCAGCACATGTATTCGCATGGTTAGATTTGTACTATAGAGTGGTGAAGATGAAGACCCTGAATCTTTTCTGATAGATTCAGGTTGCGTTGGAGTATATTCAGATTGTACTGATACATAGATCCACATTGTATGTCTCGTGGCTATGTTCAAATTTGATTCTTTAGCACATAGATCCACAGTGTAATTTTGGTGGTTATGTTCAGATTTGAGTCATATTGACATGGATCCATAGTGTATGTTTGGTGGCCATGACCTGTCTTACTTGACATGGATCTTCGCATGTCGGCATTTATGCTTTGAGTCATTTGTATTCTGAGTATGGGAATGCCTACCTCAGTGATGATATATTATTGCATTGTATTTCCTTGTTTGTTGGCAGGTTTTCGACCGATGTGTTCCTTGTTCCCTAAACACACTCGAAAAAGTATTTAAGCTATCACTATGTTCTAACTTCATACTTTAGGGGGATCTCTGTTACACATTATTTTTGTCATCCCTATGACCGTTAATGATGTAAACCTATATGTTGCCTTTAGAGGGGTTAGTGGCCTAGATTCTTGAAGAAAGAAGGGAGAAGAACTTTTCCTGAGAGAAGAAGTTGTGTTTTCCTCTATAAAAACTCTAATAAACAGGATTTTTATAGGCTACTATATACACAGGGTGTGGAAATTCCTAGTTTCCACAGGCTACACTATAGCCAAGGTGAGGAAATTCCTGGTTTCCGCAGGCTGCACTATAGCCAGGGTGAGGAAATTCCTGGTTTCCGCAGGCTGCACCATAGCCAGGGTGAGGAAATTCCTAGTTTCTGCAGGCTTCACTATAGCTAGGGTGAGGAAATTCCTGGTTTCCATAGGCTTCACTATAGCCAGGGTGAGGAAATTCCTAGTTTCCATAGGTTTCAATATATCTAGGGTGCAAAAATTCCTGTACATGGGAAAAATGAGCGTCTTCTCGATGCTTCTAGAAGGAGAAGCTTCTATGGTGAGGTGGTCTCCGAACGGTTTGGATCTTACTCACTTCAATGATTTAGTGGGATCATCCTAACCTCCTCACCTTATCCTCTTCAACTTATAAAAGGAGAGGATATCTCATGGATAAAGTTAGCTTTTGACATTGGCTTGTTATTGAGTTTTGTAGCTTGGAGTTTTTGGAGCTTGTATATTGGCTTTGAGCTTTGGTTTGTCAAGATAGATTGTGAGTAGCTATCATATCTATGGTCTCAGAATCCTTGGAGCAAGAAGTGTGTGGGAAGAAAGGAAATGTTGGAAGGAACCTGACAACATCAAGGCATCTGGTTGTATCTTTCTTCCACTTTTACTTAATATAATACAGTGACATATTTATTTCCCATAAAATCATCAGCATTTTATTATGACTCCTTGATCACATGTTTAGGTTTTCATTGAATCTACTATTCTCCTCAACCTCTCGACTTCATGCTGAAGTTAAACCTTTGGCTTCTTAAGCTGGGGGCTAAGTACCAACCATCCCTAGTTTATGCATTGGGAAGCCTCAAGCATAGTTTCCTCTGGTTCAAGATTATGTAAAAATGAAGCCAGGTCCAAGCATAGTTTAATTTAGTTTTAAGCTTGTGAAAAAATAAAATCTATCCCAAGCATAGTTTTGTTTTGGTTTTAAGCTTGCATAAAAATAAAAACAATCTCGAGCTTAGTCTTTGTTCTTTCTCATGCTCGTAAATACATGAGAATAAGTTACCGAGCTTAGTCTTTGCTCTTTCTCGTGCTCGTGAATACATTAGAATGTAACCGAGTATAATTTTATCACTTTTTCAGACTCGTAAAGGTTATACGAAAAAGGAAACCCCCTGGATTTCCCTTTAAGCTCTTTTTAGATTCTCTAAACATGCAAAGATTGTCGAGCGACCTTGTTCTTTTCATGCTCGTAAAAGTATTTGAAGAAAACGTTTGATGGGTGATAGTTTATCACTTTTTTGGTCTTATTAAAATAATTTATGAAAAAGGAACTGAGAGAGTTCTCTTTAAGTGTTTTTCAGGCTCTCTAAACATGAAAAACCCCCGAGTTTTGTCTCTTTGGACTCGTTAAACAAACATCGAAAGACCCATATGGGACCAAACCACTCCTTCTTAGGGTTCGTTAAACATACTCCGAGGGACTCATCTGAAGGATGAGTTTACAGTTCAAGCATATGTTAACCTCCTCAAGCTTATGTAAAAATAAAGAGGCACTCGCTAGAAATGGTGGGGGGAAAATTGGGAAATAAATGTATCTAAACCTGTATTCTATGGAAGAGTCACTTTTGAACATGACACCTTTTCACTCACTTTGTGTCTAGGTTGGAAAATCCGCTTCTCTCTTGATCATACTCCTTTATGTTAATCCCTAATATTGTCTCATTACCCCTTAATTGGGGCATATTACATTAGTAATGTTATTTTATTTATGTCAGCTTTATTCCATTAGTTGTAATCATACCTCCTAGTCTCTTATATATACCAAGGAGACATTTTAATTTTGAATCATATTGTACTTGAACATTTAAGTGGGGTAAAAGAAGGTTTCCCCCTCGAAGAGGCTTATTATCTGAAATTATCTTTTTTTCAAGGCATTGAGTACTTTTTCTGAGGGTTTTCTATGCTATATTGATATTTGGTTCCTAACATATGGTTTCAGAGCTCAAGGTCTTGGGGTTTCACTGCTACATCTGAGACACCTTGGCATTTTCGCTATAATTTTTTTTTCTAAAATGTTTCAGAAGGAATGGGTTGGAGGATATTTATTAGATCGATCAAGTATGTTGGGTTAAAATTTCATCTCCTGAAGCCTTATACTTTCGGAGATACAACCTGTACAAGATAGGGTTCTGGAATCATCCTGAACTGAGGCATTGCAGAATTTTCGCTATAAAACAATTTTTGTAATGTTTCAGACCTTGAAATACTGAGGATATTCACAAAAATTAGTAAGGTATCTATGGTAAAAATTTCATCTTCTGGGTCATCTTAAATTTGTAGATACACCCTATGGAAGATAGGGTATTTGACTAGTCCTATTGACTAGTCTCAAGAAGGTGTTCTAGGTAAAACAATCATAACTTCTTCCTAGAGTATCCAAACTGAGTGGGACTAGTTTCATTAGATAGTGGACAGTCTGTAGTATTTCTAGTACGAGTTTCAGAATTTTATATCAATTATTTTGTGCGGGGCACACTATAAAAGTGAGATCTCCTGGAAAGGAAAAAAAATAGAAAGTTGTGGGGAAGTTACCATAAATTCCACTTGGCACATCCAATTTTGATTAGACCTATGTCATTGTAGAGAAGAAATATCAGAGAACTACATAAAAGAAATTTTCGTACCCAGAAGGGCCAAAACTTGCGAGATACAACAGAAGAAAGATTGTCTAGCAGAACCACCTCAAAATCAAGGTTCAAAAGTGATACTTCACCAACATGCCACCCAAAAAGGGAACTTCTACACCAAATAAGCCTCCAGACAATCCTACTTGGACTCTTGATGAATGTGAAGAAATGCGTAGGGACATAAATGATTTACAAAAGAAGATAGTAACAAAAGATGAACTACA
>SNQJ01S0163506.1:0-21322 GCA_010110895.2 Picea sitchensis | reverse complement strand
TGTGGATAACACACGTGCCTAAAACGGAGGTCATATGCAAAAGTTACGACCCCGGGAAGTATAGGTACCAACTTACCCAGCGGGGCCCACATAACTTTTGGCGTTTCACCTCCTAAGGTTAGGTTTTTGGAATTCATGAGTAATGTTAAAAAGGCCTCTGGAGCCTCATTGTAATGATTCTGCTCAGATGGATGCGCATAATAACAACATCTCTTCTCAGAGATAACTACCACCATTCGAGCAAGTTGTTTTTAGTTTTACAATTTCAACCTATTTCATTTATTCAATAGAAGTTATTGTTCACTAGATATATGTTGTTGTTCTCCGTATCTTCATGTTATTGTATTCAGTTTGTTGTTCTCATAAATCCGGATCAGTGGTATTAGAGCAGTATGCTCTTCATTGATTTTTCTTCATGCATGTCCCCGACAAGGTTTGGGTACAAGAAGTTGGGACTCAAACTAGTCGAGCCTTTGGAAGATCGGCCGCACTAAGCCCGAAAAAATCCCATGGGGGATGAAAATAAAGATGATGGAGCATGAGATCCTTTTAAAATTTTTCTAGAGGAAGCCCTTGCGCGACAAAGGAACGAAATGATGGACAACTTTGCACAGATTCTTCGGCGGCTGCCCGTAGGAGAAGCATCTTCATCAAGCGGCCATGAAACCCCCTTCAAGATACATGCAAATTTTGATATTCCATTATTTGAAGGACTGATAGATGCAGATGTTGTAGATAAATGGTTGAATCTGCTCGAAGGGTATTTTTCGGTCCACAATTTTTCCGATAGGGAAAATATTACTTTTGCACTCCTCAAGGCTGTCCCCCATGTTAAGGACTGGTGGGATACTTACTCTGAGAAAAGGGCCATAGAGGGATCTATAATATTTGCGTTCACCCCCACATGGGATTCCTTTAGGGATGCCATTATAGAACAATACTACCTTTTTGGAAGCTACGAGGACCAGTACACAAGATGGACCACCATGCATCAGTAAAGGGACCAAACAATACCATATTTCACCAATATTTTCCATACTCTGTGCACCAAATTTGGTATCAAAGACTCCGAGCGACATATGGTGCTCAAATACCGTGGCTATTTGCATAGATACATTAAAACAAAAAAGGAGTTTCTAGACATCACATTGTTGGGTACGATTTATAGATATGCTATTAAGATCGAGCAAACATTTAAGCAGAAGAGGTGAGAGTTTGGATCTGCAAACTCCTCACAGTCAAATCAAGGCAAAGGCGGCCCCAAACCACACAACAAGGGACAAAGAAAATATAGTCACTCTCATGACAGCCAGTCCAAGCTGCAACACAAGAAGGGTAATGAGAAGTCGAAGAAGGACATGGGAAAATGGTGTGAATACCATAAAATCCCTTGGCACAACACCGAAGAATGTTGCTCCAAGAAGTCACTCGTGGCTGAGTTGAAAGTTTCTGAGTCAGAGGCCTATTTTGACTCCAAATCAAATCCAGAAGGAGGGAAGCAGATTATCGATGCTGAGCCTAGTTCCACTATCACTACCGCCAAAGTCTAGCGAAGTGAACCATAAGAACTAGAGGAAGGGGAATGCCTCTTTCACTCACAAATGTGGGTAAAGGGGGATTCACTTCATTTCATTGTCGATAGAGGGAGTCAGAAGAACCTGATCTTAGTGAAGGTCATCAAGTGAATGGACTTGCCGACAACACTACACCCGTAGCCCTACACCATCAGCTGGCTTCACCAAGGAAGAGATCTCCATGTCATCCAACAGTGTCATCTTCCCTACGACCTCAAACCTTTCAAAGTCGAGGTATTGTTTGATATTTATAGCCTTGAAGTTTGTGATGTTCTTTTAGGACAACCATTTTTGTGGAAGCGACATGCTGTGTATGAGTCTAGACCCCACAATGTTATTATTACTTTGGTTGGAAAAATGTACAAGATACCATAGGTAGCAACGCTTACCGCTATTTCTTTAATCTCTACTAAGAAATATAGTAAGGTAATTTCATAGATTGAGAAGTTCATCTTCTTTGTGATCCAGTCTCACAGTAAGCAGAAGGTCGCTGCCACATTCGTGGCCTCTACACATAGCCTCTCTTTGCAGCAGAAGCAAGTGGACGAGATTGTGGAAGAGTACATAGAGATCTTCTCCTCACCCACCAGGGTACCGAGGCACTGCCAAGTCAAGCATCCAATTGATCTAACCACCGAAGCACCTCTGCCTAATGGACCAGTCTATCATCACTCGCTGATGGAAAATGACGAAATCAAGCGTCAGATCCTAGTGCTTCTTCAAAAGGGGCACATCAGACCCAACTCCTCCCCTTGAAGAAGCTCGATTGTACTGGTGTAGAAGAAATATGGGACCTGGCGAGTCTGCACTGATTACAGAAGATTAAACAAAATCATTGTCAAGAACCGGTACCCAAATCCCATAATTGATGACCTTCTTGACCTACTCAAGGGGGAAAAGTTCTTCAACATGATTGACCTAAAGTCTGGCTACCACCAGGTTCCCATTGAACCAGCTGATGTATGGAAGACAACTTTTAAATATAAATAAGGTCTCTTCGCATGGCTATTCATGCCCTTTGACTTAGCAAATGCACAAGCCACTTTCATGACGTTGATGGATGATGTATTGAGACCCTTCACCAACTATTTTGTGGTGGTATGTTTCGATGACATTCTCATCTTCAATAGAACTTGGGAGGAGCACATGCAACATATTCAACAAGTTTTGAGCACTCTGCGACAACACAAACTATATGCCAACTTGGAAAAATGCTCCTTTGGCATAAACAAGGTCCAATACTTGGGCTACATTATTGACGAGCATGGGGTACATGTTGATCCAACTAATATCCAAGTCATCTATGGCTGGCCATCCCCGACCACATTGACCGATCTTCAGAGCTTCTTGGGACTGGCCAACTTCTACTGACCATATTTCATGGGTCCTCATCCAAGTGACCAAGGGAGGTGGAAGGGAAAATTTCACATGGGGGAAGGAACAACAATGAGCATTTGATGATCTGAAGCATCGCTTGTGCTCATCTCCAGTACTCTATTTACCCAATCTGCAACAACCGTTTGATATTGAGGCTGATGCATCCGACTATGATGTAGGCATAGTTCTCACTCAACATGGTCATCCGGTAACATACCATAGTGAGACACTCCGAGATACTGTCCGAAAATACCCTACCTATGATAAGGAAATCTATTCCATTGTACAAGCCTATTTTCAATGGAAACATTATATTCTGGGAAAGGAGACAATCATCCACACTGATCATAAGCCTCTGCAGTTCATATAGACACAGGGGAAGATGCAAAATGACCGCCATCAAAATTGGTCCACCTACCTGGAGAAATTCCATCTCAACATCAAGTATAAGATAGGGAGCACAAATCATGTCATTGAATTCCTCTGTCGACCTCCCGTGGCTACACTCACCATTGTTCTCCATTCCTGTGGACATGAGGCATCTGAGTGGCCCCAACTTTATCAACAAGTTTTGAACTTCACCACCACCTATTAGCTCTTGGGTACAAGCGTGAATGTCACCGATTTTCACATTCAGGATGGACTGTTATGCCATCTTGGTCATCTCCGTGTTCCTGCAAGCGAGCATGCAAAGATTATTTGGGAGGCTCACTGCAGTCGGATGGTAGGACATTTTGGCATGGAGAAAAATGTGGTCGTTCTACATAAACATTTTTATTGGACAAAACTTCGAAAGGACGTGAGCAAGTATATTAGATCTTGCACTGCCTGTGCCATTTCCAAGCCAACCATCAAGAATCAAGGCTTATACACCCCTCTTCCTACTCCCAAGAAGCCTTGCGAATCCATCTCAATGGATTACATGTCTGGCCTTTCGTCCACCAAGTAAGGCAATGATTGTGTATTTGTTGTAGTTGATCGATTTTTGAAGATGGCCATTCTCATAGCCAACAAGAAGAGAATCACAATGACAGATACTGCCAAGATTTTCTTCAAATGCGTGTGGGTCCATTTTGGGATACCATAGATCATCATCTCTGATTGGGACAACAGGTTTCTCAAAACATTTTGATTGAGTCTGTTGTCATTGTTGGACACCAAGCTCACTAAATCCACTGCTTTCCACCCCCAAACCGACGACCAAATATAGGTCGTCAATCGGATGATTGTGCACATCTCAAGAATGTACAACTCTAAGCATATGTGTACCTGGGATGAGAGTCTTCCCTATGTTCAACACAACTAAAACATGGCTCTCCATAGCTCCACCGACCATAGACCATTTCAGGTGGGGCTGAGATTCCAACCCTTGGGTCCCATTGATGTTGCACTACTTCTTGCAACCACACATGAATACTCTTCCCATGTTCAATTTGAGGCTGACAAATCCACCAGATTCATTGAGAGGATTCATCACATCCACCAACAAGTCCATGAGATTTTGTAGATATCCAATGCTAAGTACAAGCAACACCATGATCAACACAGGGTACCGCATCGGTTTCAAGTGGGAGACAAGGTCTGGTTACATTTACATAAAGAGATCCTTACATGGCCCCATCAGAAGCTTCACCCACTGTTCTATGGGCCTTACACTATCACCAAGGTTGTGTGTAGCAATGCTTTTGAGCTCAACACTCCATCCTTCCTTGGCTTGCACCCAATGTTCAATGTGGAACTCCTTTGGCCATACTTTCCACCACTATTGGACACCTCAGAGATCACAAAACAACTGACACCAACATATCTCAACCCTGACTGCATGGAACATTCATCCATTGATCAGATAGTGGAAACACAGGTCAAGGGCACCAACCAATAAAGGATCCAACTTTATTGAGTTGTCAAGGGAGGGTAGCTCCTACACTAAGGCAAGTGGCTCACCCGGAGCCAAATTCAATAGAAGTTTCCTCACATGATGGGGGAACTCAATGCAATGGAGAGAATTTCTTCCTAGGGGGGGAAGACTGACCCAGGTGGATATTGGTGGCCACCCACCTATTCCAACTGTCTCCTCTTGACAATTTTTAGTTCAACACGTTCTTTTGTACTTCTTTGTAATTATGGGTTCTACACTTCCAAGGCTGTCTGAAGCCCTACACATATTCTAGGTGGAGATTGGTGGTCTCACACCTAATCCAATTGGCATATTTTGGAAGTTTACATGTCAACACATCTTTCTGTACTTCCAGGGATGTTTTGGGGCCCTAAATAATGTTTTTTTGTCTTGCCACAATCAAATTGTAGACAGAGTCAGAGTTTGACGACATGATATGTAGTTCTTGAAAATACCTTTCCAATGGGCTATCACGAGCCTAAAATGGAGGTCGTATGCAAAATTTACGACCCTAGGACATTGAGGTACCAACTTACCCAACGAGGCCCACATAAATTTTGGCGTTTCACCTCCTAGGGTTAGGTTTTTGGATGTCTAGGGTTTTGGCATTCATGAGAAATGTTAAAAAGGCCTCTGGAGTTTCATTGTAATAATTATGCTTAGATGGATGCACATAGAAATCACATCTCTTCTCAGAGATAACTACCACCATTCGAGCAAGTTGTTTTCAGTTTTGCAATTTTACAGTTTCAACCTATTTCATTTATTCAATAGAAGTTATTGTTCACTAGATATCTATTGTTGTTCTCCGTATCTTTGTGTTATTTTATTTTGTCTATTAGTCAGCTCGTTCCACTCATAAATCCAGATCAAGGAACAATGGGAGAAACTCGAGAGAAGGGTAAGGAGCTTGATCTAACTTTGTCTTGCAGATTAAGTACTCCTGAATGTCTTAGGCGAAGACACTACAAAGAAACTACGGGATAAGTTGGGAATCTTGTACCAATAAAAATCCCAGGTAAACAAGTTGTTTCTTTGGAAGAAATTATATCTTCTGAGGATGAGTGTTTCTAGTTCAATAACAAAGCACCTGAATGCATTCAATTATGTGATAATTCGATTATTGTCCATGGATATTAAAATCACCGAGTATGAGAAATGTATTAGTATGTTGTGTTCTTTTCTAGATTCATTGGATAGTCTAGTCATATCCATTGGGATTAATGTAACCACATTAATGCTTGAAGACATGGTTACATCTCTGCTATCAAAGGAAATGTGGCATAATGACATGGAAGAATCGACCAAGGATTCTTTGATGGTGAGAGGTCAATTGATTGAAAGAGGTAAAGGTAAATTTTTCAGTTGACGGTCTAAGTTGAAGGGTAGATATAAATCTCTAGTTCAGTCGACGAGAATATGTTGGAAGTGCGATAAATATGGGAATTACAAAAGGGAATGCAAGTTGAATATTGGTGATTTTTTTTTTTGTATCTGACGGTAATTAGTCGATCGAAGGAAAAACTTCCCTATACCAAGGAAGAGTTGTGTATCTGGCATCAACTAGTATGTAATCGGAGCACGATGTTTGGTTGATTGAATTAGGTGCATCTTTTCATATGAAACCTCATAGGGATTGGTTTTGTGAGTATGAAAGCTATGAAGGAGGATATGTCTTCTTGGGGGGAAAATCGACAACTAAAATGGTTGGACGAGAAAGAGTCTAACTCTTTCTACAAGATGGGAGGACTAGAACCCTTCTAGGTGTGCTACATATTCCGGGTTTGGCAATAAATCTAATATTTTCCAGCAAAATGAGTGATGTAGGTGTGCACACTTTATTTCATAAGGATTGTGTAAATTTTTCAAGGTAGTGATGGTCTTAATGAGATGATTTCATATTGAAACCATGTACAAGTTGTTATGGAGTGTTGAATCAACTGGATGAAACAAAACTGTTGTCTTTGAAGTTGACTCGACTCGATTCAAGTCGTTTCGACTCCAACCGGCTCGACTGTTCATCATCTACCTGACCCGACCATGTTATGTCACCAGAGGGTGAGACATATTGAGGAAAAAGGACTTCGAAATATGCACAACAAAGGTATGGTTGAAGGTTTTCCTGATTGTAATTTAGAAGTTGATTTTTGTGAACATTGCATATATGGAAAACAAAATCGTGGTAGATTCCCATTTAGAGCTATAAGGGAAAACAAGATCTTAGAATTGATACATAATGATGTGTTGGGCTTGTACCGGTCCCATCACTAGGCAGATCTCTGTATTATGTTTCCTTCATAAATGATTTCTCTAGGAAGACATGGCTATATTTCCTTAGAATGAAATTTGAGGTTTTTAGTAAGTTCAATGAGTTTAAATCTCTTGTGCAAAATGATATAGAGAAAAAGATCTAGGTGCTAAGAATTGACAACGAAGGTGAATTCCATGGTATATATTTTGAGCAGTTCTGCAAGCAATGTGGTATAACACACCATAATACCACTCCATATACCTTGTAATAGGATGGAGTTGCTGAGAGAATGAATGGGATGTTGACGGAAAAGGAAAGGAGCATGCTTAGTAGTGTCAATATCACACAAGAATTCCTGGAAGAGGCAATCGACATTGCACAATATTTAGTAAATATGTCTCCTTCATCAGTGCAAGTCGAATCAACTCTACATCAGGTATGGTTTGGTAACAAACCTTCACTTTCACATCTCAGAGTTTTTGGTTGAGACGCATTTGTGCATGTTCCCAAGGAAAAGATGAACAAGATGGATAGTAAGGTAGTCAAGTGTATTTTCATCGGGTACAAGCATAGAGTGAAATGATATAATTTGTGGGATGTGGTATTGAGGAAAATAGTTTATATTCAAGATATGGTCTCTAGGGAAGTCAGAGGAATTTACAAGATTGAAGAGACTCAAATGAAGAAAAAACATAGAAGCTGGTATTTGAGCTGAGGAATAAAGAACACGATTCATACGAGTTGACTGAATCAGATGAAGAGGTGGAAACACCAAATTTGGTTGCAAGGAGATATGAATGAGTAAGGAAACTAGCTGAAAGGTATAGTCCACCTTATTTTCATTCTACATTTGTATTATTTTCCATTTATGAAGAGCCCAAGTCAGTTAGAGAGGCAGTAGACTCGATAGAGGGTAAAATCTAGAAGGCGAC
Source organism: Picea sitchensis (assembly GCA_010110895.2). Lineage (NCBI taxonomy): Eukaryota > Viridiplantae > Streptophyta > Pinopsida > Pinales > Pinaceae > Picea > Picea sitchensis. The sequence goes on along the minus strand of SNQJ01S0163506.1, from coordinate 13,291 downwards.
CATGGTTGAAGAAATGGAATTCTTTCACAAGAATGAGACATGGGATTTGGTCGAGCTACCTAATTGAAGGAAACTTTCTGGTAGAAAGTGGGTGTTCAAGAAAAATGAATGCAATAGGTAAATTTGAGAAGTTTAAAGCTCAACTAGTAGCAAAAGGGTATTCCCAAGTTAAGGGAGTCGACTTTGGTGAGGTTTTCTCTCCTATTGAAAAATTAACTTCCATTAGAGTATTTATGTCTCTAGTTCCAACATTTGACCTTGAGATAGAGAAAATGGATGCGAAGACAACGTTCCTACACAGGGACTTGGAAGAAGAAATCTACATGAAACAACCTAAATAATTTGCAGTAAAGGGAAAGAAAGAGCTAGTGCGCAAGTTGAAAAGGTTCCTTTATAGTTTAAAGCAATCACTAAGGATGTGGTACACACATTTTTGACACATACTTCCTTATTTTGGGATTTGTGAGAAGCAAGGTTGATCATTGTGTATATTCCAAGGAAAAAGGAAACTGTTTCATATATGTATCTTTGTATGTCAATGACATGTTGTTGGTCGGAAACAACATGGACGTTATAAAGGAGGTGAATATTCAACTATCCTCCAAGTTTGACACGAAGGATCTTGGTGTTGTGAACTTCATTTTGGGAATGGATATCAGAGAGATCAGATAGTTAGAAAACTTTGGTTAATTAGAGATATATTAAAATGGTCTTGAAAAGTTTCAACATGCAATATTGCAAATTGGTCAAGGTACTAATTCATGTGGAGGAAAAACTAACTGCTGAAAAGTGTCCAAACACACATAAAGAAATAGAGGACATGGCACGTGTTCCCTATGCTAGTGTTTCTGGTAGCCCGATGTATGCTATTGTATGCACTTTACCATACATTACTCATGCTATGGGACTATTGAGTAGGTACATATCAACACTTGGGAAACAACACTAGATTGTTTTCAAGAGAGTGTTTAGGTACTTGTGAGGCACAACAAAATATGTGATCTATTACCAAGGGAAACCTAAAACTTATAGGAAAGTGAATGTACATGGCTTTGTCAATGCCGACTGGGTTGGAGATCTTGATCGAATAAGGTTGACCAATGAATATGTGTTCAATATGTTTGGTGGAGTAATCAGTTGGATGAGTAAGAGACAAGAGGTAGTAGCCTTGTCAACAACATAAGCTAAATACATGGTAGCCAACAATGTAAGCAAAGAAGTGGTATGCCTGCATAGATTGTGTTTAGGGATTGGATTTGAGCATCAAGATATGAAGATAAATTGCGATACTCAAAATGAAATTTTCTTGGCAAAGAACCCAACTTACCATTTTAGGATGAAGCATATTGATGTACAATAACATTTCGTGAGAGAGATGGTGGAAAGCAAGAAGGTGTTGCTGGAGAAGGTAGACATTTTGGAAAACATCGCCAACTCTTTGAACAAGTTTGTGAGTGCGGTGAAGTTCTCTTGGTGTAGAGAGGTAATGGGCATTGCTACCCTAGGTCAGTGAGTAGAAATTTAGGTTCTCTTGTTTATGCAATGAAGACAAAAAGTGGGAGCATGTTGGGTTGTATTCTTTGCAGTGTAAACATAGTCTAAATCGACTATCTAGTTGAGGTGTATCGATTGAGTGAATGTTCAACTGGATGGATAAGTCAAGTCGATGGTTAAGTCGAAGGTTAAAATGTCAACTAACATGAGTTCAAGTGGCAGTCGACTGGAAGACCGAATGAAGGTGGATTGGTTTGTAGCTGAATGAAGGTCGACTGGTTCTTAGTGAACTAAATATCGATGAGTAGTCGACTATAACATAATCCTGTGGTTCGTGGGATTGCAACCAATCATCTTCATGGATTTGTAATTGTTTTTGGGCACAAGGAATTAGGGTTTTGCATGTTGTAAATGCTATAAATATGGCATGATGTAATACTATATAAAGTGTTTCGAAACTCTCAAATGATCATAATTGTCTTGATCATAAGCCATTTTCCTTTGGGAGAGTCAGGACTAGGTGAATTCACTCCATCTAATTTTGACAGAGTGGCTAGTCTCAACTACTTCATTTTTTACAAGAAAAAAGGAATAATTGTAAGGTAAAATTGCAAGAAGATTTCCATCCTAGGTGCTCCAACGTTCTTTGTGACCACAAAACACCACTTATTGTGGACACCAGGAAATACCCCATAACCTTAATCTTAGCGGGAGTAGTATTCACGCAGGACTTTGAACAATCAAGAACATGACTAAAGAGATATAAGAGTACAACGTTAGGATTAGAGATCTAGAGGAAGAAGTGAGGAAATACGAAGCAAACCAAACAAGCATTGTCAAATTCAAAGATTACGCTAATGAATTACTAGAGGAATTGAGAACCACTCTTAAAAAGTTATACACCATCTTGAAGGAATTCCGGGATTTGTCCACACTGTTGACAACATTATCAAACACAATAAAAAATGATAATGTGGAGCTTTAAGGAACTTGTTTAGGCATGGATGAGATAAAAATATGGGAAGAGTAGAACCCAGACATGCCTCCAAATTTCTCAAGGATGACCAAAAAGGAAAATCAACTAAACTACGTAGCTTTGACCAATTTACAGAAAGGAGGAGAAAAGATAGAGAAAGACATATCTGATTTAGTAGGTAGTTCTACATGCCTCCACACTATTGCAAAGAAGATGGTTGAAAGATGCAGGTTTCCTAATGTTGGAGATTTAGGCCAACCAAGACTCACAAAACAAGTCCTAAAATAACTATTAGCATATCTACATTCTAGATAGATCTCCATGGGAATGGATCCTCGAGTCATCAAGGTAGTATTGAAATAGCATATTGCAGGACAATCCAAGGAAAAAGATGTAGCCGCATATAGAGTTACTTTAAAAAATATGCTTTTTAGGAGACTAGTGAGGATTGCTTCCTATCATGAAGTGTGAACTATGTATTTTAAAGATAAGACTGAAGGTCAAGTGTAATATTTTTCCTTAAGTCATAATGCATAATGTATAAAGTTAGGAAAAGACAAAATTGGGGAAGTCCAAAGTTCATAACTACCAATGGGAATTCAAGGAGTCCCAAGGAACAATTGAAACTCATTAGCTATATATGCCAAAACATCGAGTTAAAAGGTATCTTAATTTTTGTAGCTTTTGGAACAATAAATGATAATTTTAATGAGAAGAAGCCCTTGGGGAATTTTTGGAGGAGGAGTAATTTGGTGGAGTGTGATATGTTTTCTTTGGAATGTTTCCACTGTTTGTATTGTCACCTTCATCATTGTAAGGTTGTATTGTTCATGTGATTGACTATTCTTCTATGATTTTTATAATTTTCATTCTGATTACATTTATGATATTATTGTTCTGAGCTGATAAATAGATGGTTATGAATAACTTAATGTTTTAGTCTAATCTATTCACTTGTACTATTCATTATTTATGAATTTATGCTTTTCTTTAACAACTAACTATTTTCGAAGTGGAAGCAAGGGTTTTTATTTTGACTATCTATTTTTTTAATTAGTTTTCTCACTAGGATAGGTTAGAATAGTTTTCTTTCAGCATTTAGATTAGCCTCGAAATGAAAAATGCACTCTTCATATCACTACCCCGACACACTCATTATTAATAATGGTTGTTGGGCTAGAATATGGATGGGTCTCCTATACAAAATGATGTTAGGTCTAATTGGGACTTTATATTGGGGAGTACCCTTTTCCGTTGAAGGGAACTTTACTTGTGTCAACAGAAATTGGTGCTAGAAGGAGGGCCACTGAGTTGTATGGATGGTATAAATACCAAGTCTTCACATGGATAAACCTCTTATCCTACAACCCATGAACCTTAGCCCAATATTTTTCCTAACATGGGTAATAATATTGAATTAGAAACTATTTACAAAGACTCTCCTCCTCTCTTGAAAAATCCTGAGTCATTGGTAGCTTCCTTTCTACCGAGACGAGGGCCAACCCACACAAACTCCTCAAATAGCCTTTGTTTTTTCCATTGAAGACTTGGTTGAACTTTCCTTGGAGGAAATCCCTCAACCATTAGACCAAATACCACCATCACCTCCCAACTCACCTCACTCTTCATCTTTGGAATCTAAGTTAAATGAAACAACTGATGCAATTTTCGATCCAATGACCGACAATAAATTTTGCATTCCTACTTGGATGTCCCAAGCAACTTTGAATTTAGTAATACCATTTCATGACTTACTAAAGCGTCTTGAGAGGCTTTACCTAGTTTTGACCCTAACAAGCCATGCATTCTTAAGTATCACATTAAGAATTTTTACCTCATCATAGAACTTATGAATGTTGAGCACACAGATGTGGTCTATGTATTGTTCTCTTACACATTTGAGAGTAAGGCATATACTTGGTATTACAATCTACCAACTGGTTCCATCAAGGGTGGGGATGATTTTTAAGGACCTTCTCTAGTAAATTTTGTGAAGAGAAAAACTTTGCTACCCTTATAAAATAATTGATTTCTATCAAAGTGGAAAAGAAAGAAAAAAATAAGGATTTTAGTCAACACTTTACCACCGTCCCCAACAAATTCCCTACTAGTACTCAGCTAGCTAAAGCACTGGTCATAGAATACTACACCCCTCCCTTACATGCCTCTATTCCCATGTTCGTCAAAAGAAATGGAAAAGCTACTTTAGCTAAAAATTTCAAAGAGGCCAAGAATGTAGAAAAATAAATTCTTTCACTAGGAGGAAACGTGGGAGGGGAAGATAATAAAACTGTAACTACAGAGAAGAAACTTATTTTGTTAACCAAACCCACATAGAAGGAACCTACAAACTTAGAGGGTGTCCTTAAGTTGGTTGATAAATTATCCAATGAGGTCATTGATCTTAAGAAGAATTATGGGGAAGGGACATCAAATCATAAACCATTCAAACCCTTCCACAAGAAAGGAAATAGCCATCCTAAGCCTCAAAGTTGAATTTAAATTTGGAGGAAGCTGGAATAAACAAATTTTGCACATATCACTAGGACAATCATTCTAAGAAGACTTGTACATGGTGGATCAACTCAAATACCTTGGTCACTAATTAGTTACTTGACCAACAATATCTTTTTGACAAGTTAGACCAAGAGGTTGAAATTAAAGAAATTGCAGAAGAAGGAGACCCAATTGAATATTCTATTGTGTTTCTCTAGGATTGGGTAGCATATTTTGATAGCGAAGTAGTAGAAGTATCCCTAGGATATGCGCGGTCAACCCAATTTGCCTAGAAAAGCTACGACTTGAGGATTAAGGGAATTTTTCCTATTTCCACTCTTCTTGCTAAGCCAACTCCAACTGCCATAAAGGTCATTGTTGAGCACATTGAGCACACACTTATAATGAGAGGGGGGAAATGAATCAATGTAAGACAATTTTTTTACTTTTTCAAACATTCATCAACAATAAGAAAACAATCACATATGAGATCTATTAACTGCAAAAAATGGAACACAAGATTTACGTGGAAACCCTTTCGAGAGAAAACCTTAAAAATTCTCTTTAGAATTATTTGCAGGCACCAACCTATTGTTACAAATGTTTGTAGGCACCAACCTACTGGAGACACCAATCCCCACCAACAAAAATCCTCGTAGGCACCAACCTATTATTACGGATCTTCGTAGACACCAATCTAATGGAGATACCAATCCATACCCCTAAGGACCAAGTTAGCAAGAGACACCAATATATTTGTTTGAGCAACACCAACCTACTCTTACAAATCTTCCTAGACACCAATCCCCACCTCCAAGCACCAACTTAGCAAGAGACATCCATCTCTTTGTGTGAACTAAACCAACCTTCACTGAGTCTGCTTGCTACTTCTACCTTCACCAAGTTTTCTTGCTACTTCCGGCTTCACCAGGTCTACTCACTTCTTCTGCCTTCACTAGGTTTGCTCACTACTTCTGCCTTTACTAGGTCTAACCAAAATTTGAATTTCCAAATTGTAACTTTCTCAAAGCTTGTTGATTTGGGCCACTTCCCAAGAATGAACTTGTATAGCATGCCACGTATTCAATTTTGAAAATATGATTATGAAATTATTACCTAAGATGCTTCTGTACGTATCCCCTGTTTTCTAAAATTTTCATAGTCCAAAGAGTACCAAAAAATAAGTTATAGTGAAAATGCCAACTGATCTTAGGACCATTCATAAAACCTAACTTATACAAAGCATATATTATAAATTAACACATGTACACATCTGAAATTTGAACCACATGTACACCAAGATCTCTCCTCTGTCTCTACAAAATTTCAAGGTCTCAAACATCCCCAAAAATAAGTTATAGCGAAAGTAACAAGATGACTTGTTTGAAACTGATTTCAGGAGCATTCAGGAATCCTAACCTCCATAGGGAATATCTTTGAAAGTATAGTGAACCAACATCTGAAATTACACCAATATTTCTCCTCTATCTCTGTGAAGGTTCAAGGTATGAAACATCCCATAAATAAGTTATAGTGAAAGTGCCAAGCTGACCTGTTTGAAAATGATTTCAAGAGCATCCAGGAACCCTAACTTCCACATGGAATATTTATGAAATTATAGAGAACCAACATCTGAAATTTGTACCATATGTACACCAATATCTCTCCTCTATCTCTGCAAAGTCTCGAGGTCTGAAACATCCCAAAGAATAAGTTATAGAAAAAGTCCCAAACTAACATGTTTGAAACTGATTTCTGGAGCATTCAAGAACCCTATATTCCACAAGGAATATCTCTGAAATAATAGCAAACCAACAACTGAAATTTGTACCACATGTACATCAAGCTCTCTCATCCGTTTGTTCCAAATTCTGAGGTCCGAAACACCCTAGAAAAAAAGTTACCATGAAAATTCCAAGATGACTTGAAACTGATTTTGCAATTCAATCTTTGCTAATCCATTTTTCACACACACACTTTCTCTCAATGCTTTCTCTTTTATGTTTTTTCATAACCCTTTATGAAGGGACATGTCCCTTAATTAAATAATTAATTCCTAATACCGTGGGAAAGTACCCCAAATACCATGGGAAAATACCCCAAACCCATGGGTTTGAAACCACCATTTCACTTTTTACTTTTTCACATGTACCCCTTTTTTAATATACTTGTAGACTTATACACATAAATCAATCCTGGAAATGTTGTGTGTATTGTAATGTCATAATATAACATTAGTGAGATCATTAATCCTTTGACATCAATGACAATAATTCCAACAATCCCCTCCTTTGTCATTGATGGAAATCCTGCAACGAAACACATAGTCCAGTAGGCATAGAAATAATTCTCCCCCTGTATGTGACTCTCCCCCTTTGACATTAATTGCAAAGGGATGCTCCCCCTAAGCTTGTGATTCTCCTTAATAAATTAGTGATGAGATGGATGTTACTCCCAATTTCTTCCTGATATATTCAAATGCTTCTTTGGGAAGGGGTTTTGTGAGAGTATCCACATTCTGTTCTTTGTTTTTTTAGTGCATAACAAGGTTCTTTGAATTATTTATTGCACTTGTGCTATCACAAATTATTGATATTGGGTTATCATATTCTACTTTAATATATTTCAAAGTCTACTTCATCCAAATAACTTGTGTGCAACATGTTGATGTTGCTATATACTCAACCTCTGTCGTGGATAGATAAACTAAAGACTATTTCTTGCTCAACCAGGACATTAGACTGTTGCCTAGAAAGAATGCTCCCCCACTTGTACTTTTCCTATCATCAACATTGTTTGCTGAATCTGCATTTGTATATGTTGTTAGAGTAAAATATTCACCTCTTGAGTACCACAAGCCTAAATCCAAGGTTCCCTTTAGATATCTGAATAACGGGCTTCCAATCATTGACATGTACAATGTTTGATTTGCTTCCGAAGATTCATCATATTTTCTCAATTTACAACTTGTGACCATGGGTGTGCTTATTGATGCACAATCTTCCATTCTAAATTTCTTCAACATTTCCTTGATATACTTGGTTTGTGAAATGAATATGCCTTTGTCGAATTGAGAAATCTATAAACCAAGAAAGAATGACAATTCACCAAGCATAGACACCTCAAATTCTTTTGCATTTCTATTGCAAATTTTTAGCACATTTTGGTCATATTGCCTCCAAAAATGATGTCATCTACATCAACCACAACAATCAAATTATTTTCTCCTACTATCTTGATGTATATATTACTGTCAACAATTCCCTTTTTGAAGCCTTGTTGTTGTAGATATTTGTCAAGTCTTGAATGCCAGGCTATGGGAGCTTGTTTTAGCCCATATAATGTTTTATTCAATATGCATACATGATCCTTATTTTTTGATAATAATAATCCTTCTGGTTGTTCAATGTATACTTATTCCACTAAATTTCCATTGACAAAGGAAGACTTAACATCCATTTGATAGAATTTGAATTTCTTGAAACACACAAATGCCAAAAACATTTTGATAGCTTCTAGTCTTGCAACCGAAGCAAAGGTTTCTTTGAAATCAATACCTTCAACTTGATCATAGTCTTTACAAACCAATCTTACTTTATTTCTTATTACTTTTCCATCCTCATTCAACTTGTTCCTAAAAAGCCACTTGGTGCGAATCACATTTTTATCTTTTGGTCTTGGAACAAGATCCCATGTCTTATTCTTCTCAATTTAACTTAGCTCTTCCATGGCATCAATCCAATGCTTGTCTTCACTATCTTCTATAAAGTTCTTAAGCTCTATTTTAGATAGAAAAGAGAAGTTTTCATGTTCTAGTGCACTTTCTAGTTTTCTTATAGTCTAAACTCCCATATCGTTATCACCAAGAATTAAATTTTCTGAATGATTCTTTTAGACAAATCTAGATGGTGTTTTTGTATCTTGACATTCTCATTCTTTTTCTTCTCCTTCTTCTTCTCCTTTACATATTGGCTCCTCTATTTTAACATGTCTTTCACCTTTTGATGCTTTTCTTCATCCAATTTCACATTGGAACTCTCTACGATTTTTCCCAATGCTTTATTGTAACATCGATAAGCCTTGCTTCTTGATGAATAACCAAGAAATATACCTTCATCAACTCTGGATTCAAATTTTATAAATTCCTCATCATCTCTCTCTATGTAGCACTTGCTTCCAAAAACTCTGAAGTATTTAACCGTTGTTGGTCTACCCTTCCATAATTCATAAGGTATTTTGTTGTTGTTGATTATGATTTCCCCTCAATTCAAAATGTAGACAACGGTGTTGACTGCTTCTCTCCAAAAACTGTCTAATAGATTAGCTTCATTGAACATTGTTATAGCCATCTCTTTTATGGTTTGATTCTTCCTATTCACCACTCCATTTTTTTTGTGGAGTTCTTGTCGCTGAAAAATGCCTCTTTATTTCATGAAGCTCACAAAATTTTTCGAATTCATCTGAGATAAACTCACCTCCTCTGTCTGATCTCAATCACTTGATTTTCAAATCAGTTTTTTTTTCAACCAAGACTTTGAATTATTTGAGCTTCTCAAACACTTCATATTTCTCTTTTAGAAATGTAACCCATGTCATTCTATAATAATTATCAATGAGCAACATGAAGTAATTTTCACCTTGTAGACTTTGTGTTCTTGTAGACCCACAAAGATCTGTATGAATGAGTTCCAATGGATTTATTGTTGAGTACTCCTCTGATTTTAAGCTTTCTCTTGTCTATTTCCCATGCTAACATTGCTTTCAAACAATGGTTGTAGGCTTAGCAATCTTTGGCATATCTCTCACTGCTTGTTTGGTGCTAATTTTTACTATATTATCAAAATTTGTCTGGCCCATTCTTCTATGACATAACCGACTCTCATCTATTTGTCCCATATAACATTTTTTCACCTTTATCTAATTGAGGATATATACATTATATGAGGTTCTATATGCATTTTCCACTAATCTTCCTGAGCCTTTATTTCTTATCTCATAGTCTTGAGAATCAAATGTGAAATTGTCCTTGATCACACATTTGACTAACACCGAGAAGATTATGTTGCAAATATTCAACATACAAGACATTCTCTGTTTTAGTCTTTCCATTATCAAGGCTAATAGTACCTTCTCTGGATATCCTTGTGGTAGCATTACCTCCAAATGTTACACAACCTTCATTTACTTCTTTCAAAGTGTGAAACTTGTTCTTGTCCCATGTCATGTGGCTTGATAATTCAAAGTCAGTGTACCATATGTTTCCTTTGTTTTGAGCATGAAGGACAGTTTGCACAAGCATAAATTGCTCCTCCTTCTGTTTTTCTTGTTCTTTCTTCCTTTTCCAAACTCCCGTGGGTTCTTTCTTTTGTTTGGCAAGGGTATCTTCTTCCCTGCTTTGTCTAGAAGTTTCCACCAGACCACTTCTACAAAAATGTGCTATGTTCCCATATTTGTTGCACTTATAACATAAGTACTTATGTTATGAGAACCCATAAGTACTTATCTTTTTGTTCCATACATGATTATTTCTTACATATACTCTACAATCTATTGCTTTATGACCAAAGTGATTAAAAGAAAAACAATAACAAAGGAAAGAATTTTGGTACCAAGTTTTGCATGGACATCTTGGTGGAAAGATCTTCTGATCTATCCTTGTTTCCTTTGGAAACAATTTCAGTTTTCCATGGAATACATTTTTCTTCTTCTTGTTGTCTTCGTCACTGATGGATCTTTTGAGTACATCAACAAAACTTTTAGATTTTCGTTCATTTACTTTCTTCGGTGGATCTGTAGCTTTTGAATAAGCTTTGGTGGTCATTCAAGTCTTATCATAACCAAGACCGATTTTAATGAGTGGTGATATTTGGCATTTGATGATATCATCTAAGATTTCAATGCTCTTCTCAAACATCAAGCTTTTATTCAACTGAGCAATCAACTTCTCCAATTCCTTTCTTAAGGAAACAATTTTAGCTTCCAGTTTCTCACAATTTCCTTCCTTTTACTTTAGTTGGATTCTCACCACTTCTTTCATCCTTTTTGCCTCTTCTATTTGGATCTTTAGGCTGATAATAGTCTTCTCAGTTTCCTCAAGTTTTTGTGACATTTTTTTTTTTGCATCGTGATCCTCCTCTTCATATTTTTGCAGTTGCTCCTTTTGTTTGAAATTATTTTTCTTAATATTTTTTTATCTCGCTTAAGACACAAATGAGTTCTCCTTCAAGATTTACTTTCGCATCTGTTTCAGAATTTTGTTCCTCTTCTAAATACATCATTTATTTCCCTTTGTATTCATTTTCCAAAGTATCAGTTTCCATTTCCATGTATTCTCTTGAGATCTACTTTCCAATGGTTAGACTATTTCCAAAGGAACTGGCTCTAAAACCAATTGTTAAGCACACACTTATACTAAGTTGGGGGATGAATCAATACAAGACATTTTTTTTTTGGTAAATTTTTCAAACATTGATCAACCATAAGTAAAAAATCACATATGAGATCTATTAACTATAGAACATGGATCAAAATATTTACGTGGAAACCCTTTTGGGAGAAAACCACAAAAATTATCTTTATAATTCCTTACATGAACCAACATATTATTACATATATTTATAGGCACCAACCTATTAGAGACACCAATCCCCACTAGTACAAATCCTAGTAGGCACCAACCTACTCTTATAGATCTTCATAGACACCAATCCTCACCACTAATCACCAACTTAACAAGAAACACCAATATTTTTGTTTGAGGGGCACCAACCTACTCTTATATATCTTCATAGACACCAATCCAATGGAGACATCAATCCCCATTGCTAAGCACCAACTTAGCAAGAAACACCAATCTCTTTGTGTGAGCTGCACCAACCTTCACTGAGTCTTCTTGCTACTTCTACCTTCACAAAGTCTTATTGTTGCTTCTACATTCACCATGTTTTCTTTTTTCATCTTCCTTAACCAGGCCTGCTTACTGCTTCCACCTTCACTAGGTATGCTCATTGTTTCCTCCTTCACCAGTTCTTATCACTACTTCTTCCTTTACCAGATCTGAACAAAATTTGAATTTCCAAATGTCTCAAACCTTGCTATTTTATTATACAACATGCCACATATCCAATTTTCCAAATTTTATTATGAAATTTTTACCTAATGTACTTATGCTTGTATCCTTTATTCTCTTTGAAATTTTCATAGTTTGAAGGGTCCTAGAAAGAAGTTATAGTTAAAATTCCAAGCTAACTTGTTTGAAACCGATCTCAAGACCATTGAGAAACCCTAAATTCCACATAACATATCTCATAAATTACAAAGAACCAACATATTAATTTTGTACCACATGTACAACAAGATCCCTCCCATTTCTCTACAGAATTTCAAAGTCTGAAACATCCCATAAAATAAGTTATAGAAAAAGTGCCAAGCATACCTGTTTGAAACTGATTTTAGGAGCATTCAGGAACCCTAACTTCCGCAAGGCATATCTATGGAAGTGTAGTGAACCAAACTATAAAATTTGTATCACATGTACACCAAGATCTGTCCTTTATCTTTTCAAAGTTTCAAGGTCTAAAATGTCCCAAAAAATAAGTTATAGAAAAATTTCCAAGCTGACCTATTTGAAACTGATTTCAGGAGCATTCAATAACCCTAACTTCCACAAGGAATATATATGAAAGTGTATCAAAATAGAATATAAAATTAATATCAAATGTACATCAATATCTATCCTTTATCTCCGTAAAGTTTCAAGGTTTGAAACATCCCAGAAAATAAGTTATAGCGAAAGTGCCAAGTTGACCTTTTTGAAACTTATTTCAGGAGCATTTAGGAACCTAATTTCCATAGGTCATATCTATGAAAGTATAGTGAACCAAATACTAAAATTTGTACCACATTCACACCAATATCTCTCCTCTATCTCTTTTAGATTTCAAGGTTTGAAGAATCCTAGAAAAAATATATCATGAAAATGCCAAGATGACCTGAAACTGATTTCGCAATTCTATCTTCGCTAATTTGTTTTTCACACACACACTTTCTCTCAATGCTCTCTTTTTATACTTTTTCATAATCCTTCATGAAGGAAAATTTACTTTAATTAAATAATTGATTCCCAATACCATGGGAAAGTACCCCAAATACCATGGGAAAGTACCCCAAATACCATGGTAAAATATCCCAAACCATGGGAAAATACCCTAAACCCATGGGTTTGAAACCACCATTTCACTTTTTACTTTTTTACATGTGTCGAATCATGATTCTTCACCTACCATAAGAGCTCACAAAGAGTTTCAAAGCCTATAATATATATAT
>SNQJ01S0163505.1:0-21322 GCA_010110895.2 Picea sitchensis | reverse complement strand
TGGTTGTGAGATCCCCAACCATATTCCATAACTCTAGTCCTCATACAAGAACCAAATTTTCCTTCTTGTACCTTTAATTATGCAAGAAATGTGCATGTAATAATTATTGTTAGAACATGCATAGCGTAAAACATTTCATCAATTAGAATAAATATCATTTATTCACCAATTTATGAAGTAAAAATTAAACCAATTCAAATTTTGACTTCTTATATGTATTCCTCTCTGAAATATATTTCCAATGGCTATACACATGCCCCAATCCGAGTTCTAAGAGAAAAGTTACAACATTTACACGCTACAATTTCCACTCTTTTGTTGCTACATAAATCTCTTTATTAATTTCTAGAAAATTTTAATGCCTAATTAAAAATCATCAGTAGACGGATGTCTTTTACTCCTCAATACCTTCCCAACTACTATTCATTTTCTCAATTTCGAGCTTCGAGCTTAAATTTATGGTCTGGATAAGTTTAGGTTGTTTTATCCAATTTATCCATGTATGCTAAATGTGTCTTATTTATCTTCCCATACATTTTTACATACCCATATCCCAAGTATGACTACATGGCTATCTTATATGGGTCATAATATTTCCATCGACTGCTCCTATGCCCCAAACGGACTTTTGAGCAAGGAGTTATACCCTCTCGAAGTAAATTTGATGCCAAAATTTTACCTTAATTGTTTTGGTTGTAACTTTCTCATACGAACTCTGTTTTGCAAACAGTTTAGCTCATTGGAAATCTCTCTTCGAACTCTTTTATTTAAGTTGAAGATATTGAGTGTACCACATAATGTCTACTATCATGGGTTTTGATTGGATAAAAACGTCATTTACGCCCTCAAAAATGCCCTGCAAGTTAATGACCTTCAAAAGACATAAATTTTCGCATAAAATTTGATTGTTTTACTATTGTAACAACCCTTTAAATCGAAGTTGTGAGTCTCAAATCACATGGAATATGATATGTTGATCCGTGCTCCATTGGCCATCGACGATCAACTTTCCCCTTTGGGCATGCACAACATTTTTCTTAGAATGTCGATATGATCATTGGTCATCAACCCATTTCCCCGAAAATCGATTTGCACACCCACCAAACCATCCGAACTGACCATCGGTCATCATCTATTTCTCTTGACAACCACTCACAACACACTGCTAAACCGACCGGCCCAACCATAAACCATCAATGATTTCCATTGGTGAATGGAACTCCTCATTGATCCGACTAACGCCCGACCATCAACCCATCGACCGTCAGTGATCCCCGTCGACTAACGAAACAGTTCTCTATGTTTGGTTGACCCGACCATCAACCATCGGCCACTTATAGGATGATGTGGCATGACACGTCGATTTTGACGTGGAATGACACGTCATAACCCTCTTTCCTTAAACGACCATCGGTCTTTTATCTTGGACGACCCGAACACCTCATCAAATTCAGTTGACACCCAACCATCAACCCATCCACCATCGATGATTTCTCTTTCACATTTTGAAAACATTTCGTCGATTTTTGGTTGACGCCCATCCATCAGCCCATCAGTAGAAACAGACACCTCGTTGATTCGATCGACACCCAACCATTGACTCATTGCCCATTAACAGACAGATATGTCTTCTGGTCGAACCAACTCTTCGCCATTTCGACCGACCCGAACATCGATCGTCGGCGATTTCTCTTGGTGAACTTCAACACTTAGAAAATTTTCGACATTTCTATGATTGATTTGGACCGTCAATATGCCAATCAAAACTCTTCAAACTTCGCTCAACTCTACCGGTGAATCTTAACTATCGATCTGATCCATTTCAAAAACCCCCGAAATGAATTCTGGCCATTAATTTGTTCAACCTTCAAAACAGTTGAAACACTACGAATTTTTAAATTCATCAAAGCGAATCTCAACTGTCAATACCGAGATCAAACACAGCCTCGGTCATCAATTCCGAAACTTCTTCCCAATGCTACAAGAGACCATTAAAATGTGAATTTTGATCTTTCCAAGTCAAATTCCGCTCTGCAACTTGCATATTTATTTCATTAAACTTTTCTTAAACCTATCTAACTCCTTTAAAATTGCATTTACTCATGAATTTGGGAAATTTCACTCTAATTTTATCCATTTTTTCCCAAATTTACACAGACCGAAGTATGCAACAATGAATTTCCCCAATTCGCTCCAGTTTGTGGCCCATGCAGCCCGGTGTTTGAACCTAAGGGCTCTGATACCATAATTTAACATCCCCCGACCTGACCGAGGGATATTACGGTGCGGGATAACTCATAAATTAAAACTTTATGCTAATAAAGTGATTTCCTATAGCTTTCAACTGTGAATTGTAGCCAAAAATAATTATTGTTTAGTACCATTTATTTAATGCAGCTACAACATGCTAAAATCAACATGATTACAGTCTAACAATTCATCATAGCAACATATAAATTATTTTCAACTACAAAGAGTTCATGCACAACAATTAAACTCATAAAATAACAAAACAACATGATTAGACACTTATATTTTATAAACAGATGTGCAACCAGTTGCTTGGGACAGACATTCCACCCAACCATAGACTGACTATTCCAAATATAAACAGCTAGTCACCCCCGAGTTGAGGCTAGTAATCCACAAAAGGGGGTGGTCTCTCACTATCCACTCACATCTCATAAAACTCTCAACCCACTGATATTCTCCTACAATTATCCCAATTTTTCGCTAGATCTCTTCCTCTTGACCTTCCCAACCCAAGGAATGTACCCCTTCACTAATCTCAGTCCTTCAAGCATCCCATTAGTTTATCAGGGTCTCTTTGGCACAAGCAACCAGGAACCTCTCAGCTAAGAACTCAAGGGATATTGCTTCTAGGAAAACTATCAACAAAACAACAACAACCACTTGTTGTTACAGTGCAACTCACATAGGAGTTCACTCTTTAGGCTTGACAACCTGGTTCTTCATTTTTCAACTCCAATTAAACTCCAATACACTCCATCTTGCTCTATAATTCACCCTCCATGGCTACACTAGCTCCAAACTCTCTTTATTTCTCTCTACTTGCTCCTCATGCACAAAATCTCTAATATGAAAAATAATTTGTCCCAACCCATATGAATTTCCTCTTCTTTGGATTATTTTCTTGACTCACACACTTCCCTAAAATGATTGTACTCAGCCTTGATTTGCCCAATAACTTTGGGATGTGACCACTCACACCCACCCTCTTACATGTATTCAATGATTGGCTTTGGGAACACTCAATCAGAAATTAGAAGGTTCATACACAAATAACAAATTTAGGAAAATGGATTGAAATAATGTACATGGGTAATTACCCCTTAGACCCCTCTTGTCCATTATCCTAGACACTCCCCTCTATTGTGGATTAATTCATACCCCATCTCTATCCATATCCCCTTAGCAACTGGCATCACATTCTATTATTAAAACATAGAAATACAATTCACATATTACATTGCTTTGGTCGTAGCCACACATTATATCTACATTAACCATTAATTAAACTAAAGATTATAGAGGGGATGTGTTGAGGGGTTCAAGATCCTTTGACTCAACAGTAGGAACCAAACCTGCCTTAGAGGCCCAATTAGACTCTGCAACGTTTGATGAGTGGAATGGTTCTCCAGATCTTTCGATCTGGCCAATTTACCAATGGGATTTACTAGTGATTAACAAGGTATCTTTCTATGAAAGTTCCTCCTTCAGGTTAAGCAATTCTTTTTTTGTATTTTTTGTTATTAGATAAGTCTAATAAAATAAGGGTGATGGTATAAACCAACTGATAGAGGAAATTATTAACTATTGAAGAATGTTGAGCTTGGGATAACCCTCATGCTCTAGCGTGCAGACAACAATATTCACACCTATTACAAGTCTAGTAACAATACGTTAAATTGTTGGTATTTCAACACTGACTGAGATAACAATTATGGAAAGAAAATACACATGTAATAAAGATAAGTGCAAGAAAAATAGTTTCCTTAGCTCTACCATCAATCACATATTAACACAACGATTCGCTTTTCATCATTTAGAACAAAAGAATTGTTTAAAGTACTGAAAATATAGCTTATCAATAAATTTAGAAAATCTTACTCTTTACAGCATCAACTAATGAATTCAAATATGGAAGTAGTTCCTCCTCAATCCAATCACATAATGCTTTTGATGAAAATAAAATTTGTCTCTTTCTCTAAACAGAGCTTCTTAATTAAATTTGCACATAAATAATTCTTTTACAATTCTCAAAAAAGAGGGTCTTTCCCCAAAACCATTAACCCTTTCCCACGAGGCCGATCCCCTTAATTATAAAGAATCACTAACTTAAAATAACTACTAAAAAAATTTGTTAAGTAAAACAAAAGAATGAGAGGCGGCACTTGATCTCTTTGTTCTCTTGAGATCATCTAGTGGTTCTACTAGAGTGGATGATTCTTCTCGTACTCTGACCACTTGACGAAGAGATCCTTGCATGTGTTATCATATGGGAATTTGTGTTGGTCCATTGGGGCTGACAGGGTTTCCTTTATCTCTATTGGTCATTCTCTATATCTGATCATCTTGGCACTTAAACATTGTAGTATTTCCCAAGCCTTGATGAGGTGTTCCATAAAATTCTTTACCTAACCTAGTGCCATGCTTGCCACCTGCGTGATCTCCGCTTCCCATGCTGAGTCATGTTCTGCATGTCATTTGACTATGTGATGCAGGAGCATCTCTCCACATCAGCCAGCCATGTCAACGCATGCATTCAAGGCTGAAGAGAGGCGCAGTCCTCATCTTCAATTTTGAATTTGAATGTAATTAATGTTGTAGGTTGTTGAGTCATGGAGCCATGCCTTTGTGTAGGCATTAGAGTAGGTAGTCCTTTAATGTTTGTAAGGCTGAGATCTAGATCCAGATGGTGGACTAGACAGCCCATTCAATGAAATTGAATAGGGTAGGTAGGTTGGAGGGAAGCGCTCTAAGAGCCTCCTCATGTAAAATATCTTTGGATGGTAATTGTATCTTAAGATGGTAGAGAGTCTGCGAGTAGAGAGCAGAAGAGAAGGAGCCGAGACCTTGTTACAGGCCATGCTCAGGAACACCATTGTAAACAGGCATTTTCCATTTAATATAAACAACAGCTTTCCCTGCATCTTTCATGTGTTGAATGAATGTTTATGAGTGTTATTTTATGCTGTAAATGTATGTTGTAGGATTGCATTTGTAGGGTTTTGTTTGATTTCAAGATTGAGAGGTCTTTGAGGCTTCACACTAGGAGGGTGTGACAAAACGTTGTGGGTTCTGATAGCCATGCACAAAGGGTGCATTTATGAACTCTACAGAGTCAGACAGAGGCATGCCAGGTGGGCACAGAAGTTGAAATCAACAAATCGGAAGAAAGACCTGTGAGGTTGTTGAATACCTTAAGAGGTAAGGTTGTGTAGGAGAAGAACACAGTTGCAGACAGAAACTCTCTTTGAGTTCTGTGAAGCTCTGCCAGGTGGGCATTGAGCCAGTGCAAGGAGTGCACAGAGGAAGAACTCTATTGTGAGTTCAACAGAAGAACCAGAATCACTAAGGATTCTGAGAGCTCTTCCAGGAGGTCATTGATCAGGTGCATAAGGTGTACAGAAGAGGACATAATTGTTGGACATTCTGTAAGAAGATACTCTACCAGATGGGTATTGAGTAGGTGTGCAGATAGGCACGGGAGAAAAGAACTCTTTGAGTTCTGAATTTGAAGAAGAGTCCAAGGAAAGGGACCTTCACAGGGTTGTTGAACACCCTAAAGGATTCAGCAAGAGGTTTCTTGAGCGAAGGATAGCCAGGAGGGCATCCAAATTCTCCATTTGAGGGAGAAAGGAAAAAGGATGAGTTTCCTTGGAGGTCGAATCTACAGGAAAGCTCAGGAGAGATAGCACCTTGGTGTGTATGTGAAGACTCTGTAGGAGCACAGAAGTCAGAATCCTTTGAGGATTTGAGAAAATAATCTCAGGAGGAGTAGTGCTTTCAGCACACGAAGCCGTAACTGCAAGGAGGTGTAGAGGCCACAGAACTCTTTGACGAGTTCAGAGTTTCCAAAGCTCAGGAGGGATAGTGTTTTCATATACGCGTGGGAGGACTAAAGTTGAAGAGTTCGCAGAGAAGAAAGAAGGTAAAGGTTGAGGCCTTTGAGAAATCGAAACTCTTCCAATTCTGGGAAGAATGTGCGGAGAAGCTCAGGAGGAGGCATAGTAGCCATCTGATCAGACTGCAGAAAGGATCTAGACCATTGAGAGTTTCACATCTTGGGAGCAACAGCAGGAGCGCACAAGGAGGACAGATCTGGGTCGTCGAATCTTGATCCAAATACCCGTCATCCATCATATCTGACTGGAGTTGCAAAGGAGTTAATCCTTCATGAACAGGGATGTGAAGTCTCGACAGGGATTTGTCATCAGGATTTCGGAAGTCCTCAGGACAGGAGATCGGGAATCTCCACAATGAAAACCCCAAAACAGATCAATTCATCCATCTTAAGGGGACCCGTGGCAGAAATCGAGGCCTTCGGGAAAATTCCCAAAAGGGGAGTGTCCATCGGCATTTCGGGATTCAACGTTTTGGGAATCCTGAGGACAAAACGTTCGGAGCATTTGAAAGCCCGAAATCACGAAAAAATGAAAGAGACTACGGTCATATAGGGGAAGGTCATGTGGACCAGGAGATAGCCATGGGGTTAAACGTTGTTAAAGTCATTTCGGTGAATCAGGAATCGGGAGATTGGGAGATCGAGAAGACAGAGGTTCTCGACAACAGGAATCAGAAAACCCCAAAACCTGAAATTTCATTTTCCTGCTGTGGAAGGAGAAGCGGTCGTGTTCAGAGGCCGTGAGGAGCAGAAAGGACCTGTGGATCAGGTTTTTAACAGAGATTCTAGTGGGAATCGAAAGAGTCGCTTCGGCTCAAAGGAGAATTTGAACGATCCTTAAGACCGGAAGGTCAGCGCAGAGACTCTGGCCGAGGTAGTCGGAGACTATCTGCGTCCTGAAGCACTCAGGTTTGCAGGAGTGAGCAGCAAATTTTCTAGGCGGGAAGACAGAGATAGAAACATGGTTACTGAAGGCCATAGGTATGTTGGAAGGAAAAGCCTAGAGCTAATGAGCACAGTCGAAAGGGGGAAATAAATTTCCGACATCAAGGCAAGAATGGAAGAGCTTGAACTGCGGATGCAACAAAAAGCCTAGTCGAGATGGGTATATGAATGGAAGATGAGGAAGGCAAAAGTGGAATGGCCAGTCAAGCAGTTGATGGTCATAAGACAGCGTAGGCTATTAAGAGGATGGCTGAGGCATGCTGAAAACCTCGACAGACCTGAGGAAATGGTTCAGATATGTGAACCAGAGACTGGGAGAATTCTCAGTGAAGAAAATGAAATGGGATCAGCTGAAGATCTCAAGAACTGCCAGGAGGGCAGAGAGGAAATTCCAAATTGCCAAGTGGGAAAGGAGTTGAGATCAACTGAAGATCTCACAGACTGTGAGGAGGACAGCCAAGGAATTCCACATTGCCAGCTGGGCAATGAAATGAGGTCGTCGCGGGATCCCAAAGACTGCCAGGAGGGCAGCGAAAAGTTTTCAGTTTGCCAAGTGGGCAAGGGAACATAGACAGGATCAGTTGATTCCATAGACTGTCAAGAGGGTAGCAAAGACATCCCATATTGCCAGGTGGGCAGGGATGAGAAGATGAGACTATCTGAGGGTCTCATAAATTCAGAGATGGATTTGGATCAGCAGCTGCAGCTGACATAAGAGGAGG
Organism: Picea sitchensis; assembly: GCA_010110895.2. Taxonomy (NCBI): domain Eukaryota; kingdom Viridiplantae; phylum Streptophyta; class Pinopsida; order Pinales; family Pinaceae; genus Picea; species Picea sitchensis. The sequence continues at coordinate 13,507 of SNQJ01S0163505.1, read as the reverse complement.
ATCTAAGGAATCTTCTGATGATTAGAGGAATTGGAATATTCCTACCACTTAGCTCAGAGGAGGAAGAAATATGTGTTGCAGATGCAGCAACAGCAGAAGAAAGGCTGCCAACTGTGACTGTCATGGAAGAAGAATTGGAGCAGATATCTGAAGCTGCCCAAGAAGAAAAAGAGAATGATCATTCTGAGGAATGGCTCAATGCTTTCAGCCAGGAAGATGAAAAGAAGGAAGCTGCAGCACTGAAGCTGACAGTAGAAGATAAAGTTCTCACTCCATGGGAGATGGAGTTGGAGATGTTGCAGGATTGGCTGAACAATCCAGAGCCAGTAGGAGAATTGGCAGAAGTTGGGCTGTCAGAGAAGGTGACTGAACAACAAGTTAGTCAAGAAGAGTCTGTAGAGATGGGCTTTGTAGTAGGGTGGCAACTTAAGGTGACAGAAGAAGATGAAGAGGATGGCATGGGAGATCATGATGATCTACCCAATTGCAGAAAAATTTTGCAGCTGGGGAGACTGCAAAAACAAAACCAGTCACTGGAGCAGCTAGATGCAGCGATCGAGGAGATCAGAAGGCTGATGTTAGGGTCAGCAAAGACTTCCAGCAAGGAAAAGCTGGGCAGAAAAGAAGAAGCAGCACAGAAGCAGCAACAACAACAGGGAGATGGAGCGGATGAACAGCTCCAGAGGATGATTTGGGATCCAGGAGGATTTCAACAGCTGAGATGGGAAGCTCATGAGGAGGAGCTCATGAATTTTTCAAGTTGAGGAGTATGATGCAGGAGCATCTCTCCACGTCAGCGCATGCATTCAAGGCTGAAGAGAGGCGCAGTCCTCATCTTCAATTTTGAATTTGAAAGTAATTAATTTTGTAGGTTGTTGATCCATGGAGTCGTGCCTTTGTGCAGGCATTAGAGTAGGTATGCCTTTAATGTTTGTAAGGCTGAGATCTAGATCCAAATGGTGGACTAGACAACCCATTCAATGTAATTGAATAGGGTAGGCAGGTTGGAGGGAAGCGCTTTAAGAGCCTCCTCATGTAAAGTATCTTTGGATGGTAATTGTATCTTAAGATGGTAGAGAGTCTGTGAGTAGAGAGCAGAAGAGAAGGATTCGAGACCTTGTTACAGGCCGTGCTCAGGAACACCATTGTAAATAGGCATTTTCCATTTAATATAAACAACAGTTTTTCCTGCATCTTTCATGTGTTGAATGAATGTCTATGAGTGTTCTTTTATGCTGTAGATGTATGTTGTAGGATTGCATTTGTAGGGTTTTGTTTGATTTCAAGCTTGAGATTTCTTTGAGGCTTCACACCAAGAGGGTGTGACAGAACACTGCGGGTTCTGATAGTCGTGCACAGAGGGTGCATTTCTGAACTCTACGGAGTCAGACAAAGGCGTGCCAGGTGGGCACAGAAGTTGAAATCAACAACTCGGAAGAAAGACCTGTGAGGTTGCTGAATACCTCAGGAGGTAAGGCTGTGTAGGAGAAGAACACAGTTGCAGACAGAAACTCTCTTTGAGTTTTGTGAAGCTCAACCAGGTGGGCATTGAGTCAGTGCAAGGAGTGCACAGAGGAAGAACTCTGTTGTGAGTTCAATAGAAGAACCAGAATCACTAAGGATTCTGAGAGCTCTGCCAGGAGGGCATTGAGCAGGTGCATAAGGTGCATAGAAGAGGATAGAACTATTGGACATTCTATAAGAAGATACTCTACCAGGTGGGCATTGAGTAGGTGTGCAGATAGGCACAGGAGAAAAGAACTCTTTGAGTTCTGAATTTGAAGAAGAGTCCAAGGAAAGGGACCTTCACAAGGTTGATGAACACCCTGAAGGATTCAACAAGAGGTTACTTGAGCAAAGGATAGCTAGGAGGGCATCCAAATTCTCCATTTGAGGGAGAAAGGAAAAGGGACGAGTTTCCTTGGAGGTCAAAGCTACAGGAAAGCTCAAGAGAGATAGCACCTTGGTGTGTATGTGAAGACTCTGTAGGAGCGCAGAAGTCAGAATCCTTTGAGGATTCGAGAAAAGAAGCTCAGGAGGAGTAGTTCTTTCAGTGCATGAAGTCGTAGTTGCAAGGAGGTGCAGAGGCCACAGAACTCTTTGACGAGTTCAGAGTTACCAAAGATCAGGAGGGACAGCATTTTCATATACGCGCGGGAGGACTCAAGTCGAAGAGTTCACAGAGAAGAAAGAAGGTAAAGGTTGAGGCCTTTGAGAAATCGGAATTCTTCCAAGTCTGGGAAGAATGTGCGGAGAAGCTCAAGAGGAGGCACAATAGCCATCTGATCAGACTGCAGAAAGGATATGGACCGTTGAGAGTTTCACATCCCGGGAGCAGCAGGAGGAGCGCACAAGGAGGACAAATCTAGGTTGTCAGATCTTGATCCAAATACCCATCAGCCATCGGATCTGACTGGAGTTGCGAGGGAGTTAATCCTTCATGAATAGGGGTGTGAAGTCCCGACAGGAATTTGTCATCGGGATTTCAGAAAATTGGGATTTCAGAAAATCAGGATTTCAAAAGTCTTGAGGACAGGAGATCGGGAATATCCACAGTGAAAACCCCGAAATAGATCGAGCCATCCATCTTAAGGGGACGCGTGGCAGAAATCGATGCCTTCAGGAAAATTCCCGAAAGGGGAGTGTCCATCGACATTTCGAGATTTGGCGTTTCGGGAATCCTGAGGACAAGACGTTCGGAGCATTTGAAAGCCCGAAATCGCGAAACCTTGAAAGGGACTGTGGTCATATAGGGGAAGGTCATGTGGACCAAGATATAGCCATGGGGATAAACGCTTTTAAATCTGTTTCGGTGAATCGAAAATTGGGAGATCGAGAGATTGAGAAGACAGAGGTTCTCGATAACGGGAATCAGAAAACCCCAAAACCTGAAATTTCATTTTCCTCCAGTGGAAGGAGAAGAGGTCGTGTTCAGAGGCCATGAGGAGTAGAAAGGACCTGTGGATCAGGTTTTTAACAGAGATTACAGCAGGAATCGAAAGAGTCGCTTCGTCTCAAAGGAGAATTTGAACGATCCTTAAGACCGGGAGGTCAGCACAGAGACTCTGGCTGAGGTAGTCAGAGACTATATGCATTAGTTGATGGAGAAGCGGTCGTGTTCAAAGGCTGTGAGGAGAATAAAGGACTTGTGGATCAGGTTTTTAATAGAGATTCCAGTGGGAATCGAAAGATCCACTTCGTCTCAAAGGAGAATTTGAACGATCCTTAAGACCGGGAGGTCAGCGCAGAGACTCTGGCCGAGGTAGTCAGAGATTATCTACATCAGTTGTGGTATTAGAGATTTGAATATTGTCTGTAGATTTCAGGCAAGGGTAGCTGGAGGTGAAAGGGCACTTTGATACATGTCAAGTGGTATCAGAGATGGACTTCACTTGTATATTTCAGGTGAAGCGAGGCAAAAGAAGACAGGGTTGTTGAAGACTCTGTGGTGATTGTTCGCGGGTAGGCAGCAATCAAGAAGATAGTCAAGAGGACTATAGGAGAAGCTGAAGCACTCAGGTTTGCAGGAGTGAGCAGTAGATTTTCCAGGAGGGAAGACAGAGATGGAAACATTGTTACTGAAGGCCATAGGTATGCTGGAAGGAAAAGCCCAGAGCTTATGAGCACAGTCGAAAGGGGGAAAGAACTTGCCGACATCAGGGAAAGAATGGAAGAGCTTGAACTGCGGATGCAACAGAAAGCCGAGTCGAGATGGGTATATGAATGGTCCATGAGAAAGGCAAAAGCGAAATGGCCAGTCAAGCAGCTGATGGTCATAAGACAACGTAGGTTGTTAAGAGGATGGTTGAGGCATGCTGAAAACCTCAACGGACCTCAGAAAATGGTTCAGATATGTGAACCAGAGACTGGGAGAATTCTCGGTGAAGAGAATGAAATGGGATCAGCTGAAGATCTCAAGAACTGCTAGGAGGGAAGAGAGAAAATTCCAAATTGCCAGGTGGCCAAGGAGTTGAGATCAACTGAATATCTCATAGATTGTTAGGAGGACAGCTAAGGAATTTCACATTGCCAGCTGGGCAATGAAATGAGGTCGTTGCGGGATCTCAAAGACTATCAGGAGGGCAGCAAAAATTTTCTAGTTTTCCAGGTGGGCAAGGGAACAGAGACGAGATCAGTTGATTCCATAGACTGCCAGGAGGGCAGTAGAGACATCCCATATTTCCAGGTGGGCAGGGATGAGAAGATAAGACTATCTGAGGGTCTCATAAATTCAGAGATGGATTTGGATCAGCAGGTGCAGCTGACAGAAGAGGAGGATCTAAGGAATCTTCTGATGATTGGAGGAATTGGAATATTCCTACCACTTAGCTCAGAGGAGGAAGAAATATGTGTTGCAGATGCAGCAACAGCAGAAGAAAGGTAGCCAACTGTGACTGTTAGGGAAGAAGAATTGGAGCAGATATCTGAAGCTGCCCAAGAAGAAAAAGAGAATGAGCATTCTGAGGAATGGCTCAATGCTTTCAGCCAGGAAGCTGCAGCACTGAAGCTGACAGCAGAAGATAAAGTTCTCACTCCATGGGAGATGGAGTTGGAGATGTTGCAGGATTGGCTAAACAATCCAGAGCCAACAAGAGAATTAGCAGAAGTTGAGCTGTCAGAGAAGGTGACTGAACAATAGGTTAGTCAAGAAGAGTCTGCAGAGATGGGATTTACAGTAGGGTGGCAAGTTAAGGCCACAGAAGAAGATGAAGAGGATGGCATGGGAGATCATGATGATCTACCCAATTGCAGAAAATTTTTGCAGCTGGGGAGACTGCAAAAACAGAACCAGCCACTGAATTTGAATGTAATTAATGNGAAGAAGATGAAGAGGATGGCATGGGAGATCATGATGATCTACCCAATTGCAGAAAATTTTTGCAGCTGGGGAGACTGCAAAAACAGAACCAGCCACTGAATTTGAATGTAATTAATGTTGTAGGTTGTTGAGCCATGGAGTCATGCCTTTGTGCAGGCATTAGAGTAGGTAGGCCTTTAATGTTTGTAAGGTTGAGATCTAGATCCATATGGTGGACTAGACAACCCATTCAATGTAATTGAATAGGGTAGGTAGGTTGGAGGGAAGCGCTCTAAGAGCCTCCTCATGTAAAATATCTTTGGATGGTAATTGTATCTTAAGATGGTAGAGATTCTGCGAGTAGAGAGTGGAAGAGAAGGAGCCGAGACCTTGTTACAGGCCGTGCTCAGGAACACCATTGTAAACAGGCATTTGCCATTTAATATAAACAACAGTTTTTCCTGCATCTTTCATGTGTTGAATGAATGTCTGTGAGTGCTCTTTTATACTGTAGATGTATGTTGTAGGATTGCATTTGTAGGGTTTTGTTTGATTTCAGGCTTGAGAGGTATTTGAGGCTTCACACCAGGAGGGTGTGATAGAACACTGCAGGTTCTGATAGCTATGCACAGAGGGTGCATTTCTGAACTCTACGGAGTCAGACAGAGGCATGTCAGGTGGGCACAGAAGTTGAAATCAACAACTCGGAAGAAAGACCTATGAGTTTGTTGAATACCTCAGGAGGTAAGGTTGTGTAGGAGAAGAACACAGTTGCAGACAGAAACTCTCTTTGAGTTCTGTGAAGCTCTGCCAGGTGGGCATTGAGCTAGTGCAAGGAGTGCACAGAGGAAGAACTCCGATGTGAGTTCAACAGAAGAACTAGAATCACTAAGGATTCTGAGAGCTCTGCCAGGAGGTCATTGAGCAGGTGCATAAGGTGCACAGAAGAGGACAGAACTTTTGGACGTTCTGTAAGAAGATACTCTACCATGTGGGCATTGAGTAGGTGTACAGATAGGCACGGGAGAAAAGAACTCTTTGAGTTTTGAATTTGAAGAAGAGTCCAAGGAAAGGGACCTTCACAGGGTTGTTGAACACCCTGAAGGATTCAGCAAGAGGTTGCTTGAGCGAAGGATAGGCAGGAGGGCATCCAAATTCTCCATTTGAGGGAGAAAGGAAAAAGGACGAGTTTCCTTGGAGTTCGAAGCTACAGGAAATATCAGAAGAGATAGCACCTTGGTGTGTATGTGAAGACTCTGTATGAGCGCAGAAGTCAGAATCCTTTAAGGATTCGAGAAAAGAAGCTCAGGAGGAGTAGTGCTTTCAGCACACGAAGTCGTAGCTGCAAGGAGGTGCAGAGGCCACAAAACTCTTTGACGAGTTCAAAGTTCCCAAAGCTCAGGAGGGACAGTGTTTTCATATACGCGCGGGAGGACTCAAGTCGAAGAGTTCGCAGAGAAGAAAGAAGGTAAAGGTTGAGGCCTTTGAGAAAATGGAATTCTTCCAAGTCTGGGAAGAACATGCGGAGAATCTCAGGAGGAGGCACAGTAGTCGTCTGATCACACTGCAGAAAGGATCTGGACCGTTGAGAGTTTCACATCCCGAGAGCAGCAGGAGGAGCGCACAAGGAGGACGGATCTGGGCCGTCGTATCTTGATCCAAATACTCATCAGCCGTCAGATCTGAACGGAGTTGCTAGGGAGTTAAGCCTTCGTGAACAGGGGTGTGAAGTCCCGACAGGGATTTGTCATCGAGATTTCAGAAAATCAGGATTTCAGAAGTCCTCAGGACAGGAGATCGAGAATCTCCACAGTGAAAACCCTGAAATAGATCGAGTCATCCATCTTAAGGGGATGTGTGGAAAAAATCGAGGCCTTCAGGAAAATTCCCGAAAGGGGAGTGTCCATCGACATTTCGGGATTCGATGTTTCGGGAATCCTGAGGACAAGACGTTCGGAGCATTTGAAAGCCAGAAATTGCGAAACCTTGAAAGGGACTGCGGTCATATAGGGGAAGGTCATGTGGACCAAGAGATAGCCATGGGGCTAAACGTTGTTAAAGCCGTTTTGGCGAATCAGGAATCGGGAGATCGGGAGATCGAGAAGACAGAGGTTCTCGACAATGGGAATCAAAAAACCCCGAAACCCAAAATTTCATTTTTTTGCTGTGGAAGGAGAAGCGGTCGTGTTCAAAGGCCGTGAGGAGCAGAAAGGACCTGTGGATCGGGTTTTTAATAGAGATTCCAGTGGGAATCGAAAGAGCCTCTTCGGCTCAAAGGAGAATTTGAACGATCCTTAAGACTGGGAGGTCAGCGCAGAGACTCTCGCCGAGGTAGTCGGAGACTATCTACGTCACTATGTCATGAAAATCGACAAAGTCTTCAGGTGAGACGAACTTTAGAAGGCCAATGTCTTTCATCTCCTGATTGATCTTCTCCCAACTTTTTTCACACTCAGACCACCTTTCCTGTATCGTTGGCTGAGGTTCTTGGGTTATACTTACCCAATATTCGACTGCCTTCCTGATTCGGGAGATGTTGTTATCCATCAGCACTCAGATGCCATGCTCTTATCTGTCTTGGCCTTTCTGTACTGCAATAATATAATTGATTCGCTCCACATCCTTGTATGCCTTTTCATACCATCTCTCCATGTCTTTAAAGGTTGTCAACCCCATGAGAGTTTATTCTTGAAAATCGATTACGCATGTGGTGAAGAGATTTCTTTCATTTGTGAATTGTGCGTATGCTTCTCGGAATTCACTCTTTAGGAAAACTATTGCTTGCGTTGAGTCCTTGTAATGTTTCTCTAGATGGCACAGATGGTCCAGCTCCTTCTTTGCAGAGGCTAGTTCCTTTTTTTCATTTTTTTCTCGATCTAGCGTGGCATCAATTATAGCCATTCCCACGTCGATTAGCTCAATTTTATTCGTATTTTCTGTGTTGAGTAGTGTTTCTTTTGTGGTAAAAACAAGTGTGCTATCAAGCATGAGCCTCATTTTCTTGGTTTTCCTTCTCATCATGGCCTTCCTCTTTCTGTCATAATAGATTGCTTGTATGTCAGCGACCTCATCCACTGGCACAAGAATATTTGTGTCTCCCTAGGTCAGAGTGTTTCCTAGGCTTCCTGTCGTATATCTTTGTTCTATGACTGGATGTTGTACTTCTTTAACAGGGGAATATTATGTATGTTTTGGTGACTTGAACTCCTGCTGGTGTTCGTTGGTTGGTGGAGTTTCAGCCTTAGATGGGGTGATGGGAACAGGTTCAACACTAATTTGGTGATTGGTTGTCGAGGTGTCGATCTCTAGCTTTTGCAAATCGTCTTCATGTTCACCAGATCCTAGCTCATCCTTGGAGTTGTATTTCAGAGTCCCCGATAGGCTAAGAAACTCAGTGTCCATCATGCTTCCAGCCTAGTTGTCGCCTTCTTGTGGAATAGAAGTCATAGCTTCAAGAGTTAGAGTATATGTTTCTCCTGGTTCTCCCTCCTCTGTGATTGGTATCGGGGTTATGAGTGAAACCCCTGAGCTTTCTTCATCATTGTATATGGTAATAAGGTCTATGAGGATGTTAGGAACGTCTATCCCACTTGATGTTCTTGATTCCCCCAACTACATTGTAGCAGCGGTCAGTGACCTTTCCTGTGGTGACATAATGTCTGGGTTTTCTAGATGAACAGTCTCCTCCAGTGAGGTTGATTCTGAGCCATTTAGCTCCTCTCTGATGTTGATTATGTCGGTCAAGGTGACCCTTATGGGTTCTAACAGTTGGGGATCATTTTATAACCTCTGGATGACTCTTTGGGCTTCTTTTAACAACAACATCCCTCTCCTATGTGCCTATGTGGCTTCTACTTCTTTGTTCTCTTCCTTAACCCTAAGGGCTTCTTGATTCATTTGTTCTATCATTTTGACCTGCTCATCCATTTTCATGGCTTTAAATATTGTCAGATTGGGTTTATCTTTTCTCTAGAGCACCTCCTCCTAGTCCTAGGCACATTCTGTAAATATTTTGTCTTCAAACTTATCATGTGCATATGGCCAGTAGGAGGAGACTTGTGATGCATGTTGAAGTACTAGGCCTCTAGGGTCATGTTTGTGAAATCATCTTGTGGGTAATCTGTATTCCAGCTGGCTCAAAACTTCTTGTTTATATTGCGTAGCATCCTCACCATGTAAAACCCTATATGGAAACCATAGGGTATGAACACTTGCTTATTATCTTTAACTAGAGTGGCATTATAGCCCTGCAGGATTGTTTGGTAACAGATTTCTCCCACGACGAGTCGGCCTGGGACGTGAGTAGGGAGTAAATGTGGTGCACCCGTAGCCCCAAACACCCTGATATAAGTAGTGGTTTCCTCTAGGTACCAGTGGCCTACTTTTGAGATCATTTTCTTTGGCCGATGTTGAAAGTCTTGGGAATTCTTTCTTAAAAAATAAAAAATAAACCCGAGCTATAAATTCATCGCAGATGAGAGCATAGGATTTTTTGTACCTACTAGACATGTACAGGTATCTCAGCAACATGCCAACTCAGAATCATGCCTGCGAAGATGTTCCTTGAGTAGATTACGTCCAGTTGGTACGATGCCATGTGAAAAGCAAGTGTTTCTCCATCCTTTGGTGTTTGGGCCTGCAATATGTTGGTGTTCAATTGTTTTGAAATGATTTCTCCTCAATTGAAGATTCTCCTAGAGATGGACACAATGTATGTCAGGGGCATCCATTCCTCTGAAAACTTGGCACAATCCCTCTCCTGTTACAATCGACAAATTAGAACCATTAAATAAATGTATGGCGCCTTTAGGTTTATTGTTCTATACCAGCCGTTGCTCAGGTTTGTAATTTTTTTGTCTTCCTTCCACCATGAGGCCATCAATCTGTTGGTGTCATGGAACTCATAGAATTTCACCACAACATCAGTATTTAATCGCTCCTCCAGGTCCCTGAGCTTGTAGTATTTATGGACTTCCATCGAGAAAAAAACACTGATTCATCCGCCATTTTCATCATTAACCAAGCACTTCATCGTGTCTATGTGGTTGATTATCCACCCCAGGGTCTCAATACAGGACAAGATCGGGGTTCGGCAGGCTACCATATGTAGGCATGACCATCGAATTTTTGGAAAAAACTGGTCGTCGAGTGTCCTTACGTCTGGGTCGTTATGGGGTATGAATTATGAGTAATCTTCTCGGTTAATCTTGTTGAATAAATATGCCCACTGCAGGAGCATCATCTTTGACCCAGTGCTCACCTCTATGTCACCAAATGCATTGGGCTAGGAAAATTCCTTCTTAGTAGACGTTCTGATGACTGGATCCGCTTTAGTAGCAAACTCCAACTACCTCGCAGTGTCGGGAGAAGACCCTTCACTGACCTCATTTTTTTTCAATTTTTGTGCCCTTAGAGAGCGTCTGGTCGTTGGATTCCTTAGAGGCATTTACCTGCAGAAAGAGCAGATTTAGACACTGTATTGCAGAGATTATATTGATATATAAATAAATGTGACCATCAAAATGATAAAATCAATACATACCTCTTCTTCGCACCAGCTTAACTTGGTTTAAAATTCTGAGAGTCGAGTGCAACTCTTGAGACACTCTTTTCACTCCTTTGACTGCTCTGAGAATGAGAAACTTGTGTACAGAATGTTGGGGTTCAAAATTGTCTTAATAATTTAAACACAAAGAATACTTACCTTGCCGCATCATTTCTTCAATTTAGGGCGTAAATGTGGTTTTACACAATCTGTCACCAAGGTCTGAATTATGCTCAGGATTAAATGCAGTCATAGGCTAGTGGCGTAGGAGCACCCTATGTTGTGGTTCATCAACAATTTAAAATTCTCGTTATTCAGTCGGCACATGGGACAACAATGTATGTGGCGCGAAGCATTAATTTTCCTATTAAATGACAGAAACCGATCTTATTTTGTGCCAAAAACGTCCCATCATTCTGCTAATTTAAACGAGTGGATCAGGGCTCGACGTTTTTCTTAGACAATGTTTGTTGATTTATTTTAGCAAAATATCTAATGTTGAAGCAACTTGTCGTACAATGCTAATGTGGAAATGTTGACCTAGAAGTGCGACTAGGACACGAGGAAACCTAAGGTTACTTGGGATGAAACTAGTTCATACGAATTGCCTACGCGACAAAGACATGTGACGTTTGAATTTGGCTCCTTTGCCTAAGAGTTTATTTAGAATCGGGGGTTTTCGTTAGATATGCGCTTTGACCAACAGGTCAAATCCCATCAATGACGAAGAAGTATCGAGGATCGACGATCGGAGAGATGTTGAAACAAATGTTCTCGTATTACACCCTTCGAAACTTGTCAACGCCGAAAATGCATCAGTGATCTACGATCGGCGATGTGTCAACGCAAAAATTTCCACAATTTAAATCTTTGGGATTTCACTGACTTCGAACAATGCATCAATAATCGGTGATCAGAGGTTCGTTATGGCCCATGTTAGTGTTTTTTCCTTTCATATTTCGCTGACGTCGATGGGATATCGGCAATTTTCTGAAAACTTCTTCGCGAACATAGTTAGCAATTGACTCACTCCTTATTTTTCCCAATGTTGATGATACATCGGAGATCATTGATTATCGTTGCTACGTGGTCATTTTTACTGCTCGTATTTCGTTGATGCTGAAAATAGGTGCGTGGATCACAATTTTAGCTATGTATACTTAGTTAAAATGCCAAGTTCTTTTTAGAGAAAAGTTTCAATTAGTTCAATGACTTCAGAGAAAGCCGATTGCAACCAATCGAAAAAACACAAATAGTGCATAACCCCATTGATTTCTACACAACTGAATATTCAGATGAGAAAAAGTGGTAACCAAAAGAAAAAATCTCAAAAAATTTTAGGGTGTGTTGAGGGCTCAACAAGATGTTACAGGGGAAATTAATAAAAAAAATGGGGGCTCGATTATACTCCTTTTTCACCTCCTATATCATTAATTTCTCATTTAACCATAGGTTTGTTGGAAATCACATTATAATGAAAATTACATTATTCGTTTGAGCATGCAAATAGAGTGGAGGATTTAATGGGATTAAGGAGGCACATACCATGTTTCCTCTACATGTTCACTCAAGGATATGAAATATGGTCCTTTAGGTGATGTTTGTATGTGTGTGAGTTAACTCTAGCTCTATTCATCCTTTATATGAGATGGAGGCTATTATTTTCCCTCCATCTCACATTTGCATTCTCGGTCTCAATCTCTGTTGGTGTAGGCAGTAACCCTCTCGCACTGGTGATTTTAGACTTAGTTATGGGAAGGGACCTTGCTCTCAAATCGGGGGCTTGACCTCTATTGAAAATATGTCCAACCAAAGAAAACTTGGTATCTGTGTGACATGTGACCTCCAAGAGGTTCAAAGAGGCCTATGAGGGTGTGAACATCATATTTGAAAGGTGTAGTCTGTGATATAAGAAACTCAACAAGGTGTTGGATTCATTGGTAAGGTTGAGTGGGAATATAAATTTTTCATGGAAACCTAGGTTCATGACCAACAGATAATGGAGGTGGAAGTTCAACTATCAACATTCCATTTAAAGGACTAGGCCCATCTAGATATAATACATACCCATCAAAGAAAATTTGAATCCTTAACAAACAAGGTGGACTCGCTCCACTTGCTAGTTTCCAAGATTGCAAAGCACCTCAACCTTCTTTCATCTAATCAAGCATGTTCATCAATGGAAAAGTAAGAATTTGAAGGTATAAGCAGAAACTTAATGGACATGGACATGCAACCAATAAATCGTGTGCTATAGATCCATGCTGGAGTTAAAGAAGAAGGCCCTCAAGGGATTGATTTCATTTAAATTTTTTTCTTAGTTTGCATGTTTCATTGGGTAGTTCTACTTCTATTACAATATGTAAGAGATTACACATGTCAAAATAGTAGGTATGGGCTTTGGGAAGGATGGAAAAAAATAGTATGTGGCCATAAAAAATTTCTTTTTTGTAATGTTAAAATGGCAAGAGTTGGTCAAACCTTGTTTTTTTTTATTACATGTTGTATGGTTTGGCTGCAACTCTCTTTTAGTATAATCATTAATTGTTCTTGTTCCAAAAAAAACTCCAATTCCTATAGAGAATCTCTAATGGAAACCATGTTATGGGTTAAAGTTCTTATTCCCCCTTTGGGATATCTAGGTCCTATAATTTTAACTGTTATCAAAATTTCATTGGGTACATTCATCTTCTTGGCTTCGAAAGTTGGAGATCATGGTTTTACTGCCTACACCAAATTAATTATTATGCAAATTTAAGAAAAGGTCTTCCTAACCACATTGTGCTAGAATGTGAGAATTGAAGTTGTTCCCAACCCGTGACCTATGAACATGTTGTCTTTTGTTGTAGACTTTTCTTTGACCATGGACATGTTGTGGCTTCCTACGCAAAGGAAAAATCATCTCCGACTCTAAGAGGAAAAATTAAAAAACCCTTTCGATAGAAAGACTCAAAGTTGGACAACCATTAGATAGATTTGATGCCCACTCCTTTAGTGAGTGGCATTGCTTTAATGCCTACTAATAATAGAGAAGCCACTACAATCACTACTATATATCTTTAGAGGCAACTCCTTACCCCATGATTAATTCTTCTAAAACATAGAAGACAAAGCATTAATCAAATTCTTCGAAATAAAAAATCAATTTAACATGAATCAAACTC
>SNQJ01S0163503.1:2055-13342 GCA_010110895.2 Picea sitchensis | reverse complement strand
AATGTCTGTCCAACAACAATCTATTCTTCCTAGACCATTCTCCAGGCGGTGAATGGTCTAGGAAGAATAGATTGTTGTTGGATAGGCATTCTCCCTGTGGAGAATGGTCTAGGTTGACAGATTGTTGACGTATCATGGACTGGTATTTTCCTAAGGCACATATTTTGTCCTTATTAGGAAAATGCTTCAGGACCAATATTCTCCCCAAGAACAATTATTGGCCCGATCAAGTTGAATAGTCTACCCCCTAAGGAAATACCATCTCGATTAGGGTGGTTGATACGAGACCGATATTTTATAAGGAATATGGATAGAGATTGATCTCTATGGTACATATGACCCGATTACAAAATAGTATGAGACTGAAATTCCTATAAGAATGGTATCTATAGCCCATAGTGTGGCCTTCATCATCTGGGAGGACTTATATTATTCTAGGATGTAGGTCCAGATTATAAGAATGGTCCTTGTATCCCATTGCACGACTTTCAACATATGTTGGGACAACTATTCTTCTAGGGCATATGCATAGATTAGAAGAATGGTCTCTATATCACTCTGTTGAGTGGGTGACTCATGTGAGACACTTTTTTGAGTGCGCTGAGTTCAACACATGACTTATTCAGCATCATGCATGATTACTCAGATGGAGTATGGCTTCGAGAGATGATGCAAACGATGATGTATGTTGATGCTGGGATGTTATCAGATGATACTAATAGTGATGATGATGCTCATGATTTGATCTATGTGATCATCAGATAGCATGTGTGTCTATGATGATGTTACCAAAAAAATGGTCTTTGTGTGCTCAAGACCATTAACGTTAATACCTCCCTATATAGGAGGGAGTGTTGATGTTATGGTAGCTGCGGGAGGTATTAATATCCATCTGTAACCTTTGACTAGAATGGAATATTCTAGAAGTAATGGAAACCCTAAACGGATGTGTGAAATCCCTAGAAGACAAGTCAGCCTAGCAGAATAAATAATATTAGAATATTATCTTCCAGAAAGACAAGTTGGCTCCATAGGAAAAAGATAAACAAAAAATATAATTACCAAAAAGTCAAGTCGGCCCAGCAAGACAATTCATTGGACAGATTAATATAAATAGAGGATGTTTCAGCTCATTTGCACACCCAATCAGAGCGCAAGTCTTGTGGAGAGTTGTAGTTGCAGCTGCAACTTCAGCTACAAGGAGGAATAAGGGTGTATGGTCATCTCTTGGTATTAGTCTCTCTCTAGCACTATCAAGTGATATTATTGGTGATATTCTTGTTGATAATATTGGTGATATTCTTGGTGATGTACTAGCTAAGTATGGTGCAAGTTTGAGAGAGTAGTGCAGCTGAAACTGCTAAATTTGTGTATGGTACTTTTTATGTGGATATGGAGACTCTCTCTTGTGTGATACCCTTGGAGAAGGATCACACTACTTCTATTGAGTTGTTGTTGCAATTAACAACTAGGGTTTATCTGTTGGTTCTAGTATGGATTTCCAAAATAATTTTGTCAAAGGTTAAAGGTGCTCGGGGGTGGCTGTGTGCCTATGGTTGGGTCACAATATTGTGATATTTTCTATGGTAAAATGATCACATCAATTATTTTAACAAAGGGTGATTTCCCAATCCTTCCCCACAAAAGGGAAACACCCCCCCAATTTCTTATGAAACATCCCATTCTACATCTCCTTCAAGTGGACATGGGGAAACATCTCGCATTGAGTTATGTATCCTAGAAATGCGATAAATGTGGTGGGTGTGTCCCTTACCTACCCGACATATCACATCCCCATGTAAACAATAGGATCACAACCTTGAGTGGCAACTTATATGTATTTTGAGTGGGGCAGTTCTCCATATGTCATTAGCATAGATCCAAGTTTAAATTTCTTCTCTCTTCTACCATGTTAAAGTTAGGAAGTAGATGTTGTAACCAAGGATGTTGGGAGAAAGATAATTTCGGCAACACTTCTTATATAATACATATTTTAATATATTTTGATGCATATATATAAAAAAACATGCAGAATGTCAAATCAATTGCGAAAAACATGAAAACATATATTTAAGATCATTTAACTATTGGATTAATTATGATCATTAAAGAATCAACCATTTAGCACTCATATAACATCAATCATATAAAAAAATTCAACAACAAATTGTAACAGACAACATTAACCACAAAATGAAATAGACTCTAGAGCATAGTATTCATTAACAAAGAGTTGTAAGATTCAATCAATAGTTCAAACTTCAAACTTCAAAGGTAAAATGTCATACGATGTTAATTGTTTAAAAAATAATCCATAATAAAGAAAAAATATTAATTCATAGAGACTACTTATAAATAGGAAAAACAAAACAAGATCTAGTAAATTGTAGTAAGTACTAAGCACTAAGTTTTCATCTTTCCATGAAAAATCTAGTTTATTTTCCCGTGATCTATGAATGTGAGAAGTAGTAGGTGAAAGTATTAGTGGAACAAGACCAACAATTGCATGGACCCCACATACAACTAGATGATGTGAAGATAAAGGAAAGACTGCAACATATGAAAACTTGCTAGTGGATGGGGGTGGCATGTCTATTCCAGGAATATGTTCACCCAAAAGTTCATCTTCCAAGTACTCTAAAACCATGGATCCATCCTCCAAATTAGTATCAAGTGGATTGTTGTCCCAAGTCACATCTCTTTTATAATTATCAGTCTCCATTTTATCACAATAATGGGACAACAACCTCAAGTTGTAATGCACATAACTAAACTTTCCACCCAGTCTACATTCAAGTTGTAATGCACATAAACCAAGCTTTATGCCCAGTCTACATTCAATTTGTTTCTCTTTACATTGTGGATGAAGCTATAGGTGCTCCAACACCTCTCTATAGAAGAGTTGTTAACCACTTGAGAAAGCACCTTCATTGCCAATTTATGAAAATATGTGGTAGAGGATCCATGCATGTTCCATCATTCAATAGAACTCAACCTATCTCTATCTTTGGTTGCATCAAAGTTACCAAAGAATCCACGTTCACTTATGTAATTTATCAATTCACTTCATACTTGAGCACATTCCTCTTCCTTAGGTACCAACTTGTCTAATGCAAGCATATACCCATTTTGCACCTCTATATCTGTGTGTGGGTTTTTGCTAACCCAACCCCTAGGTGTTGGTTGGGCCAACCAATATGGAAATTAATATTTTGGTGTAAGGAAATATGGTAGGAAATGGAGTGGAAAATTCAAATTATCCCACCTTTTTACAACATGTTTATGGATATGTTCATACAAGATCGTATCCCTCGGCTCAACAATGTCTTTGATTTGGCTTAGTAAGTTGTCCATTTTCTCATGCACCTCCCCAATCACGAGTTGATCTATATCTTCCAACTGAATCATATTGTAAATGAGTTTGGTGAATTGCATAATATACATAATTTTTTTCCAAAACTGAGCATTAAGAATTTTAACTGTGTGAAATTTGCATCGTCGATCTCAAGTCATAAACATTCTAGAACATCGATCTACTCTCTATTGAGGATTGAAAATCATGGATCGGTGATTTCCTTCACAAATCGAAACTTCCCATCGATCTCCCTGGCACACGATCATTTTCCATCGACAATCGACCATTTTTCTCCACGAACCAAAAGTCACCCACAAATCTCGTCAATGCCTGATCATCATCCATCGCCCATCGGTCATCTTCCCCGACAAACCATTGTTTACAAAACTCATCGAACCTCGACCATCGACGATCAACCATCTATTTATTGATGTGGTATGAAACATGGATGATGACCTGGCATGTCATGTCATCCTAAGGTACCAACTGGGCTGACATGGAATGACACGTGGGTGATGACATGGTATGACACGTAGATTTTGATGTCATCACCTTTCCTTCATCGACCATCAACAGTTTCTCTCAGAAGATTCTGAACATCGCATTAATTTTTTTGATGCCCAATCGTCGGCCATCGACCATGTCTCTTGGATAAATTCAAAACTTCTCCAAAACTTCTCGATCCCATACCATCAACCATAAACAATCATAGATGTCTCTTGAATAACTTCAACACTTAGCCAAAACTCATCGATCACCGACCATCGACCGTCGAAGATTGGAGATGTCTCTTGGAAAACTTTAACACTTCACCAAAACTTGTCGATCCCTGAGCATCGGTCGTCAGCGATTAAAGATGTCTCTTGGATAATTTCAACACGTCTCCGAAACACACCGACCTCCAATCATCAACCATCAGCGATCGAAGGTTTCTGTTGAAAATTTTGACACTTAGAAATTTTCTCCCAAAACCCAATTGAATCTGGCTCATTGATCTCCCACTCAAACTGATCTCGACTGTTGATTTCCTCTAAATTCTAAATGACCAAAAAGGAACACAAAATGTTGATATTCCTTAGTTTCAAACCACTTAAATTAATCTCAGTCGTTGAACTGGTAACTTTGTCAAACTTCAAAAAAATTAATATTTTTAAATTCTTAAGGAACAAATCTAGGTTGTTGATCTCAAGATTGAGCACGATCTCAACTGTCGATTCTCTGAAATATTCCTCGCGATATCATGACCATTAAAACACAAAATTTTCAACCTTACAAGTCGATTTTGGCTCTGCAACTCTACATATCGAATCAATTAAACTTCTCAAACAATCTGAATCATTTAAAACTTGAATCTGCCCATGAATTTGAGGATTTTCTCTCTAATTTTCCACCATTTTCCCAAAAATTCATACCAACTTAATCTATAACAAAGAATCTGCCTGATTCACACCTGTTCCAGCCCATACTAGTTTGGTGTTTCAACCAGAAGCTCTGATACCAATCTGTGACGTACCCAACCACCTACAAACCAGGCACGTTACTCCAAAGACACACTTCAAAATCGATTTCAAATTCTAATAATAATTAATTTGAAAATAAGTATGAAAGACTCACATGCATTAATCAAGATACATGCTACAACATAAAATAAATGAACAACGTGCCATGCATAGAAAATAACCAGTAGGTAGGCACATTATAAATCCATGTCTGAGAGATAAATAGATGCAAAACGAAATATACATTAGGCAGAAAACATAGAGAGAACTTATATTTTCAAATAAACATTCTCCAATTGGTTGTAGACTAGGGACGTTCCACCCAAACCTAGACACTATTGTTCCAAATATCAACATCAGGTCACCCCCAATCCAAGGCTATGAATCCACAAGGACAAGTCCTAGTCCAAATATAAAACACATAACAGTTGGCTAACAAGCTCTCAGTTTTTCCCAACCACACATCAATCTTAATTTCCAGCTCTCTTTCCCCTTCATCTTGCACAACCCAAAGAAATGAACCCCTTTCTCTGCCATGTAGTCCCTCGGGTTGTTCCATTCCTCTCCAGGGCTCTAGTGCTACTGATCAGGAAATATCCATGCTGGAAACTCCAAGGACTCTCAGTTGTGATAGTTCTTGAGAACTACCGTCAAACTCATGCCCATAGGCATCCATTCCCACCTAGAATGATCAGTAATTCCTTAGAGCCATCTCACCTTGGCTCTCCTCTTCCAACCATTTGTTTCCATGCTCCAACCAAGAGAACATGAATTAGAAAGAGTGAATGAGGGAATTACAATGAATGAATAACTCAAAAATGAAGGAGTGAATGGAGAAGAAAAAGTGAACCAAAGAAAAAAAACCACAAACATCCCACATGAAGGGCTTATATATTTACTTGGAAATCAAGAACCACATGGCCTCCCCAAGAAGCTCGTGTAACCATTATTCTCAATTAAAACCAATATGGGTAAATAAAATATAATAAAAGGTATTATTCCCTTTAGTCCCCTCTCTCGTGGAATCATATCCCCCTATCTCTTTTTTCCTTTTCCATCCTATATCCAATGATGTATTTTACTAATATATATAGATGTATTACATTTTCTAGGCACTCTGGACTTTTTCCAACTTTACCAGCTCACCAGCCTAAGTCACATTTACATAATACATTCTAGTTCATAGGGATCAAAACCGGGGTGTTACAACAATTCTTAGGGAAGTAGATTGCAGAGTGTGGCAACAATAAGAAGTCATTTGCAGGAACGTTAGTTGCCAAGACTTCGTAAGGATTGGATAGTAGCACAATTATGTGTGTGAACTGGCTCAAACTGAATAGTTTCCCAGAATCTATAAGGATTGGGTAGTAGCATAGTTCAGTGTGAACCGGCTCAACTAGATAGTTTCCCAGACTCTGTAAGGATTGGGTAGTAGAACATTTCTATGTGTGAACTGGCTCAAATTGAATAGTTTCCCAAACTTTGTAAGGATTGGGTAGTAGCACAATTTTGTGTGTGAACTAGCTCAAACTCAATAGTTTCCCAGCCTCCATAAGGATTGGGTAGTAGCATGGCTCAACTAGATAGTTTCCTAGACTTTGTAAGGATTGGGTAGTAGCGTAGTTCAATGTGAACTGGCTCAACTATATATTTTCCCAGACTTCGTGTGGATTGTGTAGTAGTGCAATTTTGAGTGAACTGGCTAGTTGCCTAGCTTTGAGTGATCTATATGAACTCATGTAATGACATAAGGTCTGAAAGGACACCGAGACCCATAAGGTCTTAAAGGACGAGGAGGTTGCACCCACTAGAGAGATGCTACATGTGTTGATGAGGCCCAGATGCATGACTGGGACATGACCATCAAATAGTCTATGTGACTATGACAGAGCATGTGTATGGCTATGATGGTGATTGTGATGTATCGATTCATCACATAGTCTGTGTGACTATGACAGAGAATGTGTGACTATGATGATGATACTTCTGACATGATCTATTTTATCATGAGATAGCCTGCGTGGATATGGTGATGCCACCTGTAGATTGGTCTATAAGACCATGTGAGTCTTTCCCATTCCATGTGAGATGGATGGACGTGATTGAGACCATTACATAAAGAACACCATAGTTAATACCTCCCTAACTAAGAGGGAGTGTTGATGTTTTGGTAGTTGTGGGAGGTATTAACCTCAATTATAACCTTTGTACTTAGAGTAGAATATTCTAGAAGCAAGAGAACCATTAGACAAATGTGGAAATACCCTAGAAGAGAAGTCAGCCCAAGAAGCCTAATAGTAAAGTACTAGAAGGCTCCAGGAAGTGAGGTCGGCCCCACATGAAAAGACACCTTGGAAAACTAGTATAAATAGAGGCTAGGCACTCCTCATTTGGACTCACTCACTCACTCACTCAACTAGTGCGCACGTATAAGGAGAAACAGTTGCAGTAGAAGGAGGTGCAAGTCTAGAGAGGGTAGTGCAGTAGTTGTCGTGTTATATTCTCAGTCTTTCTAGTAGATATATTATGCGCTTATCTTGGTAAAGGTACGATTCTATTAGTAGAGGTATGTTCTCTTGGTAATTTGTTGTTGTTGCAGCAGTGGTATTTCTGGTTAGGGTTTATCTATTGGTTCTAGAGTGGACTTTGCATAATCATTCTATCTAAGAAAATGTTATTGTGCTCGGGGGTGGCATGTGTAAGTGTCTATGGTTGGGTGACAATGATGTGACATTGTCTATGGTTAAACAAGCATATCAAAATTTTAATAGGTAGGTGGTAGAATACCCTAGAATTATACTACCCTAAGAAAATAGTGTTGTAAAACCTTTCTCAAACTTGAAAAATGTTGAATAGAAGAAGAGTCCACGTTGGCTCTAATACCATGTTGAAATCAGAAGAGATAGAAAATCTATGGTGAACTCTTCAAAAAAATCACAATCCAAACAAGTAAAAATTAACATGATTTTAACATCATTCAATGCTTATCATGAGATGAACTCATACCATAATATGATATATCACTTCAAGAAGGAAATGTCAACTCCATAACAAAGGACAATCATCCACAAGTAGAGGAAAATTTCAAAGGTGCTCTTACACTATTATCACTCGACCAAAAAATGAATGGATATGTTTTACAAATGAGGTGGATGTGTGTTTATACACATAGTTTTATGGTTGTTTCAATGTGATCAAGGCAACCTAGTCATAAATAATAAACTGGGAAACTTACCCATATGTAGGATCATTAAATCCTTCAACACACCAATTCGCAAGTCAAGACGCGGTCTTATGTGAAGATTACCTATAATATCAACAATATCAACAAGGCAGTTCAATAAGTTGTTTTCTTGAAAGACTTGTTTGGGATCCACCAATGTTATCAAAACCGAAAACCAGATCGATCTAGTCGACCCCAAAAAATGTGAAACTAGACCGAAATGGAAAAAAATCAGAATCAAAATATAGTCGACCAAAAACTACATAAAATATTCAAATTTTGAAAAAAACCATAGATATTCATGTGCATTGGTATGAATCCAAACCATTTATACACAAATATGCAAATTTTCTCATTTATATAGAAAGTAAGAGTGCATATAACAAAAATAACATCGAGTGAAATCCATCTCTTGATCTAGGTGGACATCGATGGTCGTCGACCTATTCCACTGACTCAAAATACAATTTCCATCTTGGTAGTTTTTTACTACAGTTTTTCGAGTCCCAAACATTCAGGGACGTTTTGAGGCCTTAAACCACATTTTTTTTACATGGAAATGCCCAATTGATATTGGAGGCATGTATTGGGTCATTCGAAATGTGTAATCATCAGCTATACCTTTCTGACAGGGTACAGAGCGCCCAAATCATAGATCGTATGAAAAATTTATGCCCTCGGGAAGTTGTCATACCAACTACCCTATCAGGGCCCACAAACATTTTGGCGCTTCTTCTTCTGAGGTTAAGTTTTTAGATGTTTAGGGTTTTATCATTTATGCTTTATGTTAAAAGGGCCTTTGGAGCCTCATTGTAATTATCTTCTTGTGAATGAGCATAGTCATCACATCTCTTCTCAAAGATAAGCTACCACCATTTTAGCGAGTTCATTTCACTCTGTATTTTATTTTACAGTCTATAATTATTTCATTTTTTAATAGAAATTGATGTAACACCCTGTTTCCCCCAGTTTGTAAAAATAGCTGGACTGGCCAAGAACTGTGGCAAACTCATAAATGTGAATATGTGATGTAAATGGACCTTGTGGAAAAGGTCAATAAATGTGAATAAAATTATGAATTTATATTGCAGGACTGCTGAGAGGGGATGTGCATAAAAAGAGACCACGATGGCAGTGGAAGGCACCTGGAAAGGTGGCGTTAACTTCCACGGAGAATTAATACCGTATTTGGACTCCACTGGCCTGGAGAACTAAAAGCGGCTCGCTGGCCCTGAATTAAATGTCTCGTAGGCTGGTAGGTAGATGGTTTAATGAGGGATGGGAGGTGAACCTCCCATCCGTAGATCCATTAGGCCTGATCAGCGCGAGGGTAATCGCGCCACACGCAACCTCGCAAGAGGATAAGGCATGGGGTAGAATCGATTGGGGGAAGACGGGAGGGGAGAACTCTGGCAATACGCAGAGTGAGTGATAGCAGAGAAGAAGGAGAGTAACCTTCACTCTTGGTCACTGGCGGATAGAGACGCAGTCTCATAGCATCGTGGTCTCAGCTCGGGGGTGGCTAGTGGTAAATCCACTGGGAGTCGCTAAGCCTATGGTTGGGTGGAAACGAGCACCCCTCTCAACAGTTGCATAACCCCTGGTGTTATTTCTGATAAGTGTTTTTCCTTTGGCATATTGAAATATATGTATATGTTCATTCTGATGATTATGCCCATAAGCTGTGAAACTGTGAATGATTTCATTATAAGAATGTCTGTATGGTATTTTGATCAGTACTAGTAGTTGTATATTTGTATGGAAGGACTATGTATGGCTTATGTCCTCATGAATTGTTATTTACATGCATACTGATCTAAATCAGACTTCACGTCTAGTTCTCGGTAGGACAACCTCCTTACCTACCTCAGGTACTATCCTGAGTGAATCTCCCCATAGAGATACCCTCCTTGAAAAGCCCATCAAGAACCTGGAAGGAGGACATGAGGGTGCAAGGCCCTAAGAAATCCCTGATAGTAATGAATCGATGGACGAGATTTCATCAAGAAATTTGTGGTCACTCATGACCGTTAGATTTGGTAAGAGGAAGCTGGAAAGTTAAGTGCCTTAATCCTGATAGGTATTAATCGACGGACGAGGATCCATCGGGAAATTTATAGACACACACGACCGTTAGATTAGTAGGAGAAAGTAGGGCGTTAAATGCCTTACCACTTTGTTTTCCTGTATCTTCGTGGGTAGCGAAGAGTTTAGGACCGTGGATCCCCAAAGTCCATGAGAGTATCTGGGCCATGGATCTTTCCACGTTTAGGAAGTCGTGGGAGAGCCCACAAGTTAGGAATCTGTCTAAGCCGTCAAATTTCGACTGAAAAACCCGACAGTCGTTGGATCTGTCATAAGATACCCAAGGGTTAACACCCCAGTGGATCGGGACTTTCCAATGTGGAAACCCCGAAATAGATTTGAGCCGTTCGATTGACAGAGGCCACGTGTCACGAGATCTCCCATTTCGGGAAATCGAGAATCACAGAATCGGGATTCCCGTTGACAAGAGTTCAGGATTTTCCAATGTGGAAACCCCGGGATAGATTTGAGCCGTTCGATTGACGGAGGCCACGTGTCGCAAGATCTCCCATTTTGAGAAATCAGGAATCATAGAATCGGGATTCATGTTGACAAGAGTTCGGGATTTTTCAATGTGGAAACCTCAGGATAGATTTGAGTCGTCCGATTGATGGAGGCCACGTGTCACGAGATCTCCCATTTCGGGAAATTGGGAATCGCAAGATCGGGAGTCCTAGTGACAAGGGATCAGGACTTTCCTTGGTGGAAATCCCAGAGCAGTTGTGGACCGTCCGATTTAAGGAGGTGACGTGTCGAGAGATTACCCGTTTTGGGAAATCGGGGATCGGGGATTCGGGAATTCTGTTGACAAAAACCTAGGCTCTTTCCTTGACAAATCCCAACCCATAATGACGAGACGATAGTAGGTGGCTAAGTCCCGATGGATGGACGAGATTCCTTCGGGAGATCTCAGGGGTTGTAACGATCGTCAGATGTGAGGAAGAGATGCCAGTTTTACGCTGGAGTGCGAATGTGCATTAGGGTAAGTAGCAAGCAGATCTGGATGGCCAGAGTCCACCCGCCCAGATCTACGGTTGAGGATGCATTCCGGAGCCCCCTTGCCATTCTGCCTTTAATGGGGGGGGGTCCGAAATTGGACGCGCAACTCTCGAACGGTCAAGATTA
>SNQJ01S0163502.1:3370-14092 GCA_010110895.2 Picea sitchensis | reverse complement strand
TGTGGTTCCTTCTCTTTTCTTTCTTCAAACTCTGGCTTCACAATCTTTCCTTTCACGATATCCAGCACTTTATTCTTGGAAAGGATGAGGTCAATCCTTGTCTTCCATGCTCTGAAGTTAGAGGCTCCATCTAATTTTTTCTCAGACTTCATAGAGTTAGTCATGGCTTGCTTGACTTGGTCAAACCCTAGATTTGACCAGAAATTCAAACTTCACGTCTTGGCTTGCTGAGAATGTCAGGAGATGCGCTAGGCTAGAGCGCACTGATCTATCTGGAGATTAGGTCAATCCATTCACTTAAGGTGCCTCAATAAGAGGTTTAGGGTTTCTGCAACTGCTCCTGCTACTAAACCTAGCGACAGTGTCTTGGAAGCTACTTTTGCTAGTAACCCTAGCGGCAATTCCTCAGCAAGCTCAATATCCTAGCGGCTATGTTTCCTTCCAGCATTTAGACTGAATGAAGGAGGTGTGGGCCCATAACCTATTAGAATATAGAATATTGTGTGCTCGTTTTACCATTGACGATACCCTCGTCACCCAACCATAGGCCGAAGCCACCCTCCAAGCACCTTAACCTTGACTGATAATTACTCTGGAAGCAAACCCTAGGCTAGATAGCCAAACAAGGTGTAGCACATCTTCCTCCAAGGATAGCGCACCAACAATAGATGATCAGATAGTCCAAACCCTAGCCAAGAGATAGTCCAAGCCAATATTGAAAACTAGTTGCTGCTACAGCTGCACCTATAGCTCTCCTCCACATGTACGCACCAAACTAGGAACTGCAGTGCGCACCAGTTGCTCTCTGCAATTCTGAGATGTAACAAATGAGAATTGGCGCCCTGTCTTTATAGTGGTTCTACTAGATTTGTTGGGGCCGACTTCTCCTTCTGGGTACATGTATGTTCAGTATATTATTATTATTTATGGCCAACTTCTTCTCTTGGAGGCTAATAACCTAATATTAATTATCTTCTTGAGCCAACAAGACTTCTAGGGTTATTAGCCAACTCATTAGGGTTTTATCTTGCTTTCCAGTGTCTTCTATTCTCGTCAGGTTTACACATGGAGGTAAATACCTCCCACAGCTACCATAATATTAACAAGAAGTCATCTCAAGAGAATATTTATTATTGATTTATTAGCCTCCAGAAGTAGAAGTCGACCTAGTTAGGTCACTTGGAGGACTATAAATAAGAGGGATCTAGAGCTCATTTGACACACTCACTCTCACAACTGCATAAGACCAGTGGTGCACAAGTTTGGAGAGGAGTTGCAGCTGTAGTTGCTGCAACTAGAATTTTCGGTTTTGCATTGGACTTTCTCTTGGTTATGGTTTGGACTTTCTGCTTGGTATGCTAGCTCTTGAGAGAGGTATGCTACCTCGGTTGGCTATTGGTTCTAGGGTTTGATTTTGGAATTATTCTCTCTCTCAAGGTTAAGGTGCTCGGGGGTGGCCTTTTGTGCCTATGTTTGGGTGACAATATTGGTATATTGTCTATGGTGAAATGAGCACACCTACTTTTCTAACAAGAATATTCCTGGTGCTCTTTCTGCTTAGAATTTTTTGTCTTCATTTTCTTGTGGCCTACGTTTTCTAGAAATTGTGCCTATACACATGCCTTGTCCACTATCATTGGCTTGAAAATCATCACTTTCTTTCGTAGATGGCTATGAATACCCCCCAGATACTTGACAAGTACATATAGGTTCTTTGAATAGATACCCATCATGATGGCCATCCTTTTGAACTTGGTGTTATACTCATGTACACTCTCCCCTTGCTTCTTCCTGAAGGAGTGCCACCAGATCCATTGGTCCTCTACATACTCGATTGGGTAGAATTAGGACTTGATGAGGGTTTTAAATTCCTCCCACCTAGTAATTGGTGGATCACCCTCTAGCCTAAGTGTTTCTATATGGATTGCCGACCAGATTAAAGCATGGCCCTCTAACTTTGGTCTCACAAATGATATATTTTGTTCTTCATCTGTATGGAGAATGTTGAAATAAACTTCTAGTTGTTCCAACCAATGATCCATTTTTAATGCATTGATCTCACCTTGGTGTGGCTTTATGTCCACTTTTTCTTCCATCTTGAATCAATATTATGAAGGGTTTATGGTACTGGAACTCGGATGCTCTTTCTCGGGTTCTTTCTACAACTCCTTTTTTGGGCCTTTGTTATCCCTCAATTTATCGTCTGATTTGGTCTCTGAGTTCAAGCCTCCAACTTCTCCAAACGGTCTGAGCTTACTTGCCAAATCCACCATGAGGAGGGACATATTGTGAGATATTTCAGCAACTTTCTCTTCCAGCCTCGCAAATCTCTCCTCTACTAGATCTCAATGGTTGTTATGAACAAACTTGTCCTCCATGGATAGGGTTATGTGACTTTCTTCTTAAACCGATTCTTGGATCCCTGCAACTTTCCACAAATACCCCAAAAAAACCTGCTCTGATACCAATATGATATATAAACTGTCATGGATATTCCATTGGAACAATTATTCACAACATATCTTATAATATTCTAAAATATTAATTTGTAAGGTTTATTTCCTTAGATCCCATACTTATTATCTCTAGATTATGGCTTGAATTTAAGAAATAATTGAAATACAAAAATGAAAGAACATGCAAAAAATACACACCATCCACACAAATCAACACAATATTTGACATGGGAAACCTAATACAAGAGAAAACACAGCTAGAAAGTGAGGGATATGCTCTCCTCTCTTTGCTTCAATTGTAAATTGCACATACAAAAGTATGGGAACTCACTATGGAGATACCTTTCGACACTGTGGCCTAAACAGCTACTCCATAATCCTACTCCTTCTTTTTTATGCTCACAAAATACCACTCTCGGATGTTTTTCTCAACTATGGAACAAGATACAAAGAAAAAGAATGGAACTCCTTCTCCTCCTAATGGCCCAGTATTTAACATAGCCCGATAGCCATCTATGGGTAGGGTTTTGACTTCCTCAACCCTTAATTGTGATGGTTTTGGAAATTCTAGAATATTCTTGAAATTCCACATGTGGCTAGCCCTATATGCATGAGTAACGGGGGTTGATGTGGCATTATGTCGTACCATGGTGGTCAACATGGTAGTTCAACTTGCGAGAGGCATAACTTTTGCATGTGAGATCTGATTAACGTGATTTTTGCACCATTGGAAAGGTATCAATGTGTATAATAGCGTTAAGGGATCCTAGCTAAATCTAGGAAATTTTTTACTCCAAAACAATCCATTTTATGCCTCAAAATGGCTTCAAATGGTTTCAAACCCCAATTTTCCAAATTGTTGCCTACCATTAAAATGACCCTGCAAGTTGATTCCTCCATTTTTTTCATGTTTGAAAGTATAGAGATAGATGAAAAATAATATGATGATCCAATTTGGATCACAACATAATCCTCTAAAAAATATACAACTACATTGAATGAATCATCTAGCAATGGCACAAAACTTGCTTTCGTAAGCATAAGAATAAAAATTATTCCAGAAATCCCTTATGCGAAGAATTTAAGAAAGCTAAGCCACCTACTTTAAATGGTGAGGTGAATACAGTTGAAGAAGAGTAAGTATTGTTTATTGGGATAAAGAAATATTTCTAAGTACATGATTACTCAGGAAACATGAAGACAAGAGTGGTCAACTTTAACATGAATGGTTGAGCTTATATTTGGTGGGAATACATCGAGAATGTGAAAAGGCTAGGCAAGAGGAAAATCACCTAGAATTAGTTTGAAAAGTAATTTAGGAAGAAATACCTACCATAAAGATATTATGATGGTAAATTCATAGAGTTTCACGAGTTGAAGTTGGGACAACTAACAATGGATGACTATGTCAAACAGATTCTTGGAGATGTTGAGGTATGTTCCCTACATCAAATATGAGAAAGTGAAAATTCAATGTTTTCTCGGTGGATTTCCTCAATCCTAACAAGATAGGATTGAATTTGATGAGCCAGGAACTCTCAAAGATAGGATCTAGAAGGTGAAGTACTACTAAAAACAATCCAAGCACAAACCAAATTTTAACAAGGCTTGGAAGGACAAAAGGAAAGACAACGATGATCAGAGGAAGAAAGGATTTAAGCCTTAGCCATATAATAATGAAGTAAATAGTACTAAGACAAGCCATCCAACACGGAGCAAGTTCTAGCAGAATTTTCCTATGTAGAGAGGAATCAAGCCATAAGAGGCATATGGAGAGAAGACTAAAGAATGGTGGAAAGAACTGCTAAAGCATTAGGGGTGTTGAGAAGAGAACTTACTTTGAGATTGTATCGAACAAGGGGACCTAAAACATTAAAGAAGTTATGATAATCAATGACATAGAAAGGACATTTCCTCAAATTCATGTTGTTGTTGAACCCTGGAAAGTAGACCACTAAGCGTCGATGGTGGAAGTAGAAGGAAATATTGCTCAACAATTTTTTTCCATTTTGATTGACCCTATATCTAACCTTACCTATGTTGCATCACAAGTTGTTGACTCTTGTGTTCTCTAGAAGCATAAGCATAAGAAGTCCTGATTAGTGCAACTGGCCACGGGGACTAAGAGAAAAGTAATTGAGATGTTGGAAGTGTGCCTATTGGACTACAAATGTGGGAAACATTGAATATATTTCCCTTGGGATCATATGACGTTTTGATCGACATTGATTGGTTGGAAAAACATAGGGTTAAGTTATATTTCTACCAAAAAACCTTCGAGTGTGTGTATGATGAAGGAGACCTTAGAACAGTGAAAGGAATTTTGAAGCCTATTTTCATAAGGTAGGTTTCAACATTATAGCTAAAGAAGTACTCTAGGAAAGGTTTTCAAATGTATGTTGTACATGTGTTGGAGACAACATAAACAAGTTCTCAATAATCGAAGACCATCAATAATCCAAGAAATTAAAGATTTGTTTCCAAACAATATCCTAGGACGGACTCTGAAATGGAACATTGATTTCTCAATCAATCTCATGCCAGTAGTTGTGCCTATATCCAAAGTTCCTTATATGATGAGTACCCTTGAATTTGTGGAGTTGAAGTTGCAACTAAAGGAAATGTTCGACAAAGGATATATYARGCCAAGTGTGTCTCCTTGGGGAACACCAATGTTGTTTGTGAAGAAGAAGGATGGCACCCTCAGAMTGTGTATTTATTTTAGACAACTGAATAAAGTAACAATGAAAAATAAGTATCCATTTTCGCAGATCCATGACTTGTTCGATCAACTTAGAGGGGCCACCATGTTTTCAAATATAGATTTAAGATATGGATACCATCAAGTTAGTATCAAGGATGAAGACATTCACAAGACAACATTTAGGACAAGGTATGGTCACTACGAGTTCATTGTGGTGCAATTTGGACTCACCAATGCACCAACCACATGCATGTGCTTGATAAACAACATTCTCAACAAATACCTAGATAAGTTTGTGTTGGTATTTATTGATGATATTCTCATCTACTCCAATACTAAGGAGGAACATGAAGAGCATCTTATAATATTGTTGCAAGTGTTGAGAGAACACCAGTTGTATACCAAATTCAGCAAATGTGACTTCTATCAAAAGCAAATCCATTATTTGATTTTAGAACAAGGAATTGTCATGGACTCGAAAAAGAAAAAGGAAATCATGGATTGGCCCACTCTAAATAATGTAATGAATTTGAGATAATTCATGGGTCTAGCAGGGTATTATCGAAGATTCATTCAAGGATTCTCCAAGATTGGTAATTCGATAACATCGTTGCATAGAAAAGGGGTAAAATTCATGTGGTCAGGAAAATGAGAGAAAGTTTTGAGCAACTAAAACACATGCTCACCAATGCGTCAATCCTAAATATTGTAGACCCATAGAAATATTTACTAGTGTGCACAGATGCCTACAAGGAAGGAATCGGTGGAGTTCTTATGCAAGATGGTCATGGGATAAGCTACAAGTCCAAGAAGCTAAATGAGCATGAGATAAATTATGTCACTTACGACTTGGAACTTGTAGCCATAGTTCATGCATTAAATATGTAGTGTCACTACTCGCTTGGACATATGTTTGTATTGATGATAGATCACATTGGGATAAGATATCTATTCGATCAACCTCATTTCAATTCCAGGCAGGTGAGATGGATGACCCTTATCAGTGAATATGAATTCAAGATAAAAACACATAAAGGTAAAGGAGAACTGAGAAGAATATGCGCTTAGAAAGAGCATGCAGGTGATTCACCTTACAATTATCATCACATGTGAATCTGATTTGAAATATATAATAAATGAAGCCTTGCACACTGATGAGCACTTTGTGCATATTAAGGAATGTTTGGAACAAGAACCTATGGGACAGAATTGTGAAGGGTATCGAATGACGGAGGATGGGTTGTTGATGTACCAGGATAGGGTGTACATTCCCAACTCTATAAAATTAAAGAGATTCATCATGGATGAACTTCATAAGAGACCCTATTCATGGAACCTAGGCTATAAAAAGATGATCACGACAATAAGGAAGTTGTATTATTGTCTTGGAATGAAAAAGGAAATTGCAAAGTACATCGCCAAATGTGTTGAGTATCAACAAGTCAAGAATGAACACAGACATCATGAAGGTTTACTACAACCAATGCCTATTCCAAAATGGAAGTGGGAAACCATGTCAATGGATTTTATCACTAGGTTGTTAAGAACAATAGAGCATCACGATGCAATAATGGTGGTGGTTGACAATCTAAGCAAAGTTGCGCACTTCATGCCTGTAAATTCAACCCACAAGGCAATTGATGTTGTTGAGATATTTATGAAAGAAATTTCCAGATTGCATGGAATACTGAAGGTAATCATATCTAACATGGATGTGAAGTTTACATAAAAAAATTGGAAGGCATTGTTTGAAGGATTTGGAACCTAGTTAGCTTACAGCAATACCTATCATCCCCAAAAGAATGGGAAGACAGAAAGGAAAAACTAAATATTATAAGACATGTTTCACATGTATGTCATGAATAAACCCACTAGATGGGAGGACTACCTATCCTTGTGGAATTTTCTTACAACAATCGCTGTCAAAAGTCATTAAAGATGAGTCCTTTTGAGGCACTCTATGGAAAGAAGGGAAGCACTCTGGTCACCTAGGATAATTCAGCAAACAGAATTATGCTTGGGCTTGAGTTGTTGAGCGAGATGGAATAGGAGGTTATCAAAATCAAATAAAGTTTGAAGACATCTCAAGACAGAAAAAAAAAGATACGCAGATAAGAATAGAACACATAGAGAGTTCAAAGTAGAAGATCGTGTATATATTAGAGTTAGGCCCCAAAGGATTTCACTAAGAATGGGAAATTTTGCTAAACTGGGACCTCAATATTTTGGACCTTTCAAGATTTTGGAAAGAGTGAGACTAGTGGCATACAGGGTTGCATTACTTCCTAATGTTAAAGCACATAATGTTTTCCATATCTCTTTGCTTAAAAAGTGTGTACATGATTCTAATAATATTATTGATTGAACTATGATTCAGGTGGAACCAGAGGGAAAGTTCCGGCCAGAACCTCTATGCATACTAGACAAGAAGGAAAAATTCCTATGAAACTGATCCATATCCCAAGTAAAGGTGCAATGGAAGCACTTTGGGACAGATGAAGCTACGTAGGAATTAGAGGATGCCATGAAAGTGACATACCCACTTTTGTTCTCGACTTAAAGACAATGTTGTAGACAGTAGAACATTGAGGACGATGTTCCTTTAAAGGGGAGGGGATTTTAACATCCCCAGTTTGACCCCCTATTTAAATTTTAATTAATTATGTTTAATGTTGTTTTGTCTTCAACATTAACACTTTATTAACATGCCAAGTTGAACTGGACAAATCAAGGATAATGTATATGCATCTTCTTTTAATTAATGAAAAATGCTAAGCAATTGACTAAGTGCACAAGTGCCTACAGGGACCATGATACCACAAGTGGGGAATGGTAAGGGGGTTTGGGGGTTCACCTTGTAAATAATTCCAAGCCACCCTTGCCAAGTCCTTTTTGTTGATATTTGAATTTGAAGATGTCCACTCATTTTCCCTCTCTAGTCAATCATTGAATGATGAAAACTTGGTTGGTTGAAATGTATCCTCCCCATAATTATTGAAGCATGGGATGGTGGTTGAGAAGTATCTCCACAAAAAATTCATGGAGTGGGAAAGAGTACCCACCTCGAAATTCGCAAACAACCCAGGATACATGGGGAAAAGAAGCAAGATTGTGAATTTTCAAGAGACAAGAGACAATGGTGCACGAGTGGGATGGGAATGAGCTTAGGAGTGTAGAGGATATTCATTCGTGAGATATCCATTTTGCCTATGAAATTTGAGCTCGTAATCTTTGAATCGAGGCCCTAGATTAGAATGGGAATTCCTTGAAGTCGCTAAGTGTGAAGGTTGTGATCTGGTGCAAATATGAGTGTGCTCAATAATCACGAGGGAGGGGATTCACTAAGGGAATGTGTAGCAGTGAAGGGAATCACTCTGGTGTTGTGAAAACCAACATAGGATCCCATGGAGATCAGGGAGACCATGCACTTAGTGAAGAAGATATTTCATGCTAAACTCATACCTATGAGAGAAGTCTCCAATTGACCATCTGTTTTTTGAGTGCTCTGAAATTTGTCCTTGTGGTATCATGGTCTAGCTAGGGAGTGGCCAGTTGTATAAAGGAATGTGCGGCTCAACCTATGATTGGGTGGAAAAGTGCTCATCCTTAGTCAATTTGTAGGACAGTTTTAAAACTCAGATAAGTTTATTTATCGTGTTTGAATTTTTACATGCAGTTTATGTGTGTTATGAATTGCATCTGAAAATTTATGTAAGAAATGATTACTATAGTGAAATGTATGAAGGAAATTATACATTCCTAATTCATATTAAATCTATGTTTGTTGCCCGTAGGGGTGTAGATCGATTGGAAAGTGTTGTGTAAATGGAATGTATACCGATTGGCAAGTGTCGTGTAAAAAGGAGGTCTCAAGTTCGATTCTCACCCCCATTTACTTGTGCTCCATTCTTTCGGGCTGCGTGGAGAACCTGGGGTTATAGTGGTAGTTGACGGGGATCGACTCCGTATCACTCGAGTACGAGAACCACGAGTTGTCTATTCCCCTAGTATATATAAAAAAAAAACTATGTTGTTTCCTAAGGAATTTAAATTGAGTTTCTTATGTATGCCTCTCATACAGTTCATCTCAATCTGGATATCCTTATAAGTTCTAGTTTTTATGTGATGGAATGAGGCAATCATATGTTGTTAGAAGCCCTAGCTTGTAAATTGTTGGCAAGGCATTGTGATTGTGGTATGATTACCTTCCTATCATTGTTTTATAGTCAATGAGTGCCTGCCAATTGAATTCATATTTTAGAAAGGGCCTTCATTGTCTATTATTTTGGACAGTCTGGTTTTCATAATAAACTTTATGCCCACTACGAGCCTACATACCGAATCTTTCTCTAACTTATACCAATGATATTGTTTCTAAGAAATGACTTTGGTTTGATTGGATATTAGTGTAAATGTTGGTGCAATAAATCTCTAATGTCATGAATGATAAAAGTTTCTTGTTGGAGGCACGATGTTACAATTAGGTTAGGGGCTTAGTTGAGATGATAGTCAGAGAATGGTTGGCCTGAATTATGGTGACCCGAATAACCTGATTTAGTCTTATGCAAGTTGAATATGATGAGAATGTCTCTCTGTTATCCCATACAGGAAAAGAATTATGTATACTGATATTGTATCTTGGGCAGGACTTTGTGATGAAATGGCTTGAGAAATCCTTCGTCATGGTGGATTTCTTGAAATTTTTGGTCTTACCCTCTCTATTTATGAATTATAGGTATTTTTGAGACTAATGCCATGCATTTTTAATAGTTTAAATGAGTATGGTGGATGGGAATTTTGCTTATGGTATGATGTTAGTAATTTTGAGGGTTATATGGACTTTTGCAATTCTGGTGTGAGTCAAAGAATCTAAAGTATAATAGAGTTCTCTTATCAATTTGTAGATGATTGCTTCCTTAAAGGAATTTTGTTTTGGATTGTTGGTTGAATGGATTAAATTATAGGAGATCCTTTGTTTTGACCTTATAGGGGAATAGGAAGAACTTTAGAAGTGTTTTCCTTCCTTAATAAAACTTTGGAAATTTTTGCAATTACATCCTAAGGAAAAAATTTGACTAAGTCTTGTGTATTACATGAAAATTATTTTCATGCAATATAGTGTGTATCGCATGAAAATAATCTTCATGTGATATGTATTACATGAAAATAATCTTCATGTGATACAGTTTGTATCGTGTGAATAAATTGTACGATCTATACGAGGAGGCTCGGAAAGCTTGTAAAAAGTTTCAAACTTAGAAATTTTTTTAAGATTTTGGCTTATTGCATGAATTTTAACTTCATCTGATGTGGTGCATCGCATGAAGATAAACTCCATGTGATACACCTCAGGAAAAGAAGTCATTCAACAATATGATAAGTGTAGAAATCATTGTCACGGGAAAGGAAAACTTAGTGTGGCATGATGTATTACACGAAGAAAATATTCATGTGTTACGTCGCCAAGGAAGAAAATTTCAAGTGACGTGATAAAAAAGAGAGTCTCCCTTTGTTGCAAGAAAAGAAGTTTCTCATGATGTGACATAGAAAGGAAGAGAGATT
>SNQJ01S0163501.1:0-21322 GCA_010110895.2 Picea sitchensis | reverse complement strand
ATCCAGCTGAGCAATCTTGACGTGTAACAATAAGAATTCATTACCAAATTATATCCATCACAAGGTACCATAAGGAGGTTAACCAAATAAATACATTGAATAGAGATGATGTTGCTTTATATGTATATCCATTAAGGGAATTAAGAAAATCAACCTTGATCAAACATATCAATAAGGACTCAAGCTTGGCTTATAATTTCAACTAAAGTAAATTTGGACACCCCACAATAAAAGAAGAAATCAAAATCTAATTACAATTTATAGAAGGGAACAAGGAAGATCCAACTCATTAAGCCACCTACAAGGACTTCCATGCTAACTACAAAGCAAAAGAAATAAGGAGTACTAGTCTTGTTGAAACAAACAAAAGGGTTTCAACTATTAAACTAAAATTGGATTTTTAAGGACCCTAGGAAGATCAAACTTCTTTAAGTGTTGCCAAAGGGTTTCAATGCTACCTACACATTCCTTAAGGGTTATGAGGTTTAATCAATCCTAAAAGGTGTTAAATTGGAAGTGAAGTTGTTGGCGATCCAATTCAGGGTAAAAGGATATTAACCCTGCTTTCAAAGAAATCGAACTCCAAAACAATTCCCCTACCCACTCAAAAGAGAATCGGAAATTCATCCCACAACATGGCGAAGATATACATGACTTAATGATTAAAGAAGCTGTTTTTTTTTTTGATTTTAAAGGAAGGATTGATCCTTGTGCAACAGCCACAAGGCAATGCCCACACATAAGGCGACAAGGGAGTACCCCGAGGAAAAACGCATGCAAAAATTCAAGAACTTAAGGCATTATTCTTTTATAATTTAGGCATAGTGAATTTTATAGGAATGGTCAAGGAACAAGGGTATCATGCCATCCTTAGCGCACCCAAATATTTAGTTATACACCAAGGGAGGAGCCGAGATAGCGCGTCCACACTTCCAGGCATCTCATGGGGGAGGAGATAAGACTCACGCCCAACACTCGCGGATATCAATGTAGATTTCAACCATTAAAAGACTGCGAAAATGAAGAAGGACAACGAAGGGCTCCAATCGACAGGGAAGCCATGTGATAGCAAAAGCGGAAATTTAAACAAGATAAAATAATTTTTGAAATGGGCAATGATGGGATTACTACCTTAGAACCAACATGAGGCAGATCGCTACATGAGAGTTATCCTCTAAGTGCTGGAAGTAAATTCGCTACTAGTGAGAGAGCTCAATTAAATCGTTGGAAGAAAACCCTTTGAAGGTAAATTCACTACAGAAGAAGCTCATTAAAATCGTTGGGAAAAATCTCTTATGGTAAATTAGATACATGAAGAAGCCCATTAAAAGCGATGGGAATATCTTTGATGAAAATTCACTATAGGAGAGGGATCTCATTTTAAATAGTTGGAGGAATATCTATGTGGTAACTCGCTACATGATAGGGATCTCGTTTAAAATAGCTAGAGGAAGATCTTTGTGGTAACTCGCTATAGGAGAAGCTCCTTAAAAATTGCGGAAAGAAAAACTCTGAAGGTAAATTCGCTACAGGAGCACTCATTCAAGTACTTCACATGGTGGCCAATTTAAATGGTTTGGGGACTCTCTAACAACACCCTTCAAAGCAAACGCTTTGGTGGACCAAGGAGGTGTGACGAGGAAGGAACATAATGGCAATATAATATCCTGTGAAAAGGCATTGCTACTACATAGAGTTTAGACTCATTCAATCACGATTATATCGTTTCTATTGACAAATTCAAGGTTAGATGAAAACTCAGCTAAGCATTCCAAAGGCAGTGACCAGTAAATTCGCCATTGTTAACTTAGATAAATATAACCACTAGCATCATATTTCCATTCTAATATCCATGAAACAATCCAAGATCTTGTCGAGCAAAATTAGAATTCCGCCACAATGTAGTGTGTTTCAAGGCCCAAAAACAATAAAAGTTCAATACATTTGATCATAATTCGACTACAGAAGCATCCATCCAATTTACAGTTTCAATTACGACTATTAAATGTATTGAAATCTACAACAAATTTCAGTTAAAATTTTCAATATAAAATCCCATAAGTCCTTATTTCCTCGGCACATATTAACAAAAAGATTCATAAATTTTTAAACAACAAAACAAAGTGGAGTACCGTAACCAATATTCCGCAATTGACGAGGATTGATATTATCAAAAAACTCCACTCGAACTTGCGGATAGCTCCTTTTCTTTCCAATCCAAGGACTTCACCGGTACCTCCCACCCAACGCTAGGGGTACTCTTCTTCCCCCTTATCCCCCCGAGCCGCAAGGGGCCACACACACAAAACCATAATATACTCTAGCTTCTCGGCTTGCCTCGCAAGGTAAAGCCACCACTCTCTCTCAAGCTGGGTATCTCAACTCTCACAATTAAAACTAGTCAAAAATAATTCGGCAGCATAACTTTACCAATAACTAGTGTGATTCCCTTCCCATCTAGACCATTTGCTTTATAGGGATTTCCTCACTGACACATCCCCACTTGCACAATTAATTTGTTTTTTAATTAAATAAATTAGAATTATTCCCCCCTTACACTTATCACCCTCTCCCCAAGTTGCACAAGTAATTCCACATTTTATTTTAATTTAAGTCAAAATCCCTCATATTTCCCAAATGCGCTCCTTAAATCACATCTAGTTGTCTCTTTATTCCTCATATCCC
Organism: Picea sitchensis; assembly: GCA_010110895.2. NCBI lineage: Eukaryota > Viridiplantae > Streptophyta > Pinopsida > Pinales > Pinaceae > Picea > Picea sitchensis. Next base: position 18,637 of record SNQJ01S0163501.1, on the reverse strand, counting down.
CATTTAATGACTGGCGTCTTACTAAATCTAAGTTTAGTTAAAATATGAGTCTTTTTCTAGCTAGACTAGTGTTAACTAGACTCTAGATACCTTTCTATGCATACACATTATTTCATGTTTATTTCTTTCTTATTTAACCCCCCAGTCCCCCCGCCCCCCCCCTTTTTATCTCTTGCACACATGTGCCTTGTATCAAATCTTTAAATATATTTCACCTTTGATTAATTCTTAACTTGATTTACTTCATTTCTTTTTAATTTAATTTATAATTTAGTTTTAGTCTTCTTACAAAACTTAGACTTAGGCTTAATTTTTGAATAGGCTTAGACTTTCATTTGGGGTTTGTAAGTAATAAATTGCTCATTAATTATTCATATCTGACAAGGTCTAAGATTTTCAAGGTTTACAATTATTCTTTCAAGGTTTTCTAGCCCACCTAGATTCATTGAGTCAAGTTTTATTTACATGACGTGCCCTTCAAGACGCACTCTATGTTCCAAGGGTGCCACTCGCCTTTGAATGGTTTTGGTAGTTGTCCAACCCTTGGAATCAACACTATATTTGGGTGACCTTGTGAGATACTAAGGGATTCTAAGGAATAAGGACTTTGCCTTATTGCGCACCCCTTAGAATCTTCGTGAATGATTGTCTCAGTCTGCCCTCACGACATCGTGGACCTCTCGAACTAGGTAATCGTTAACCTACAATTCGAGCCACAGTAGGAGTGCTAGTAGGCTGTGACAGGGACGCTGCCACACCTCTCCCTCAATATATGGTCTATGTGCATGGCCCCTTACTCCTTATGTGAGTCATATTAGCAAGTATTCGTGAGCCTGCATCCATCAACGAAACATTGTCACTGATCCATATACAAAATCATACTACAATCGATCATATGTCACATATGCATAAATGAATTACTCAAACCAATACAAGCCACTACCTGACTCAATTCGGAGTCCAAGGAGGTCCATTGATGCCATTGACAACCACAATCTGTCAAGTGTCATGCACACTCAGGGAAAACTCGTTAATAACATATGTCAATACATATATATCAAATAACATTAAATCACAACCATCAACATCATCATAAAAAACCATAAGTGAAACAAATAACCATGTACTATAACAGGATCACTTGCACACAAGTGTCCTCAAAGGATAAGTTGATAACATTTGCTCACAAGAGTGAGATGTTACATACACCCCCTCTTGTTTTAAACTTCATCCTGAAGTTGTACAGTATATTAAATGCAATAATAAAAGTATCTGACAAGATCTATATGTCTAATATATCAAATAAGTAAGGAAATTGTTGACACATATCATATGTGTCCTACCAGGTAGCCGAGTGTGGACTATAATTGTCCCACTGGACCTTGACATGATCGATTATTCGACGTCATAGTTGTCGAATGCGATGGTCCAGAATGTGGATTGCCTCCACCGTGAGTGCACCCTCGTCCGACACCTGCAAAGAAATCATGTCATTCACATGTGTATGATCACTAACATAATGTCTCAAAACAGATACATGAAAAACATCATGCATACAACTCAAAGAATCAGGCAAGGCTAGTCGATAAGTCACATGTCCTTTCTTTTCCACTAACTCGAAAGGCCCCACAAACATAGGAGAGAGTTTAGCACCTCTTCCGAACTTGATCGAACTCTTGTACGGTTTCACCCGCAAGAAAACTTGGTCGCCAACTTCATAATTGTGGTCAACACGATGCATATCAACATAACTCTTTTGTCGATCTTGTGCTTCTTTAATCCTTTGTATTATCATTTGCATTTGTTCTTTCGTTTCTTGGATCACTTCTGGTCCCACTAGGAGCGTATCCTCGAGTCAATCCCATCTCAAAGGCATCCAACACGGTCTCCCATAAAGAAACTCAAACTGTGCCATCTTAATGGTACTTTGATAGTTGTTTTTGTATGCAAAATCTACCAGTGGCAAGAACTCTTCCGAACGTTTATGTTGGTCCATTACATACATATGCAACATGTCTTCCAAAATTTGGTTTGTTCTTTCTGTCTGCCCGTCTGTCTCAGGGTGATATGTTGTACTAAAGTTCAGTTGTGTTCCCAAAGCCTCTTGGAAAATGGTCCAAAATCATCCTATAAACACCGACCCTCGATCGGATACGATCCTTTTTGGTACACCATGTAACCTTACAATCTCCCCGATGAAAACTCTAGCTATGTCTGGCGCCTAATACGTTGTACGTACAAGAATAAAGTGTGCACTCTTCGTTAGAGTGTTAACTACTACGAAAATCGAATTGTGTCTCCTAGCCGTCAATGGCAACCCAACAATGAAGTCCATCGAAATGACCTCCCATTTCGGTTTCGGAATAACATGTAATAATCTTTTCGGATGTCTATGTTCAGCTTTCACTAGCTCACATTCTAGAAATCTCGCCACGTAACTGACAATGTCTGATTTCATTCCCTTCCAGAAGAATAAAGGCTTAAGGTCTTCCTTCATCTTCATGACTCTCAAATGAGCCATGTACACAGTGTGATGCGCTTCACTTAAGATAAAAAAAATTAATTCGTCGTTAGGCAGTACGTAAATTCTATTGTTATATCTCGACAATCCGTCATCGTCTAATGTATATCCTTCAAACTTCGTTACCATCACGGTGTCTTGTCCAATATTTACCTTAACTTCCTTATATCAATCATCGTCTCTCTATAACGCTAGAATATTTTCTCGAAGATTTTTCTGAAGAGGTATTACCGAAAATATGTTTGGTCCTCGACTCAACGCATCGGCCACTTGGTTCACCGTACCTTTTATGTAAGTAATTTTGAAGTCGTATTCACTAAGTAGTTTTGACCAACGCCTCTGTCATTCGTTCAAGTCACCCTATGTAAATATATGTTGTAGTCCACAGTGGTATGTCTTTAGTTCGAATTTTCGTCCAATCGGATAGTGTCTCCAAACTCTCAAGGCATATACAATGGCCAATAACTCCAAATCATGTGTTGTGTAGTTCTCCTCGTGCTTTCTTAATTTCCTTGATATGTAAGTGATCATTCGACCGTCTTGCATCAATACTCCGCCTAAACCTTCCTTGGATGCGTTCGTGCATACCAAGAATTCCTTTTCCATGTCGGGCACCTTCTGTATCGACGTTGTCATCAACAACTCCTTGAGCCTTTGAAATGCTTCTGCGCATTTCTCAGTCCATACAAACTTCTTGTTTTTCTTCTAAAATTCCGTGATCGGATTTGCTATCTTCGAAAAACCTTCGACGAACTGTCGGTAATATCTTTCTAAACACATAAAGTTGCGTACTTCTTGTACATTTTTTGGCGCAGGCCATTCCATAATAGCCTCTACTTTTGTTGGATCCACAACTATACCTTCACCGGATATAACGTGCCCCAAGTAATGAATCTTCGATTGGTAAAAAGAACATTTCATCAGTTTCTCGTATAATTTGTTTTCTCATAAACACTATAGTACTAAGCTTAAATGTTCATCATGCCCTTTTGCCATCCGAGAATATATCAATATGTCATCAATGAATACTTGAACAAACTTGTCCATGTATTCTTGGAACACCCCATTCATCAAGCTCATGAATACCCCATAGGCGTTTGTCAATCCAAACGGTAAAACTATAAACTCACAGTGTATGAACCTCATATTGAATGTGGTATTAGGAATATCTTCCTCTTTTATTCATAATTGGTGATATCCTGATCTCAAGTCAATATTCGAAAACATTGCCGCCCCTTTCATCTGATCAAACAAGTCATCTATTCTTGGCAACGGATATTGGTTCTTGATCGTCGTTTTTTTTCAGTTGACGGTAGTTAATACAAAGTCTCCACGATCCATCATTATTTCTTATGAAAATAACAAGCACACCCCAAGGTGACACACTTGGACATATAAGTTCTAGGTCCAATAACTCCTTTAGTTGTTGTAATGTTCCTGAGCCAAATTTTTGCTCGGAACACTAACTGTTACTGCTTGCTATGTTTGTTTATGTATTTGTAGGTTTACTCAGGAAGATTTGCATTATGGATTTACTTAATGTTGATTGAGCAAAAAATCTGAAGCATATAATCATAAACAAGACTAGATATACAAACAACACTAGTAGAGAACCAATAATGTCAGATTTGACCTTTATTTAGATAATAGAGAGATCTCGTATACAAGAGATCTGCAGATCTGGAAGAAAACTCCAATAATATCAAAACGGGATGCCAACCGATACAATAATAATCAATACAAAGATAAGTGCCTCCCAAAGGCTGTCTGAGATGAGATCCAATCCTCCAAAGGCTACCAGCAAGCAAGATAATACTGAAGATTAGAGGACCCCATCAACTCTGCAAAACCCCTCCCACTAGCTGAGTTGCACCCTGCTATGGATGTTGATAAACCCTCAAGTTTAGACCTCCCTCTTTCTTTACCAAGCCCCTCCAAACTCTCCTGGAGTGTAGATCAAGCTAATAGAATCCATCGGACCATGTCTCAAGTTGAACTGATAAGTTCTGCTCCAACTGGTTTGCGCCCTCCTGGTTTGACTAAGTGAAAGAGAATTCGTTCTCCCCTATAGGAGTCTCCAAATGCCACCAAAATCTTCCATAATGTAGATTGGGCCAATGTTAACAAGATGATGAAGTCTCAAGTCAATCTATGAAGATTTGAGCCAATAAACATTGATAACCTCTTTTTGCAATGCACCCCTCTCTCCTCCAATTTGTACCAAGCTCCAAGAAATAAACTGTAAGGATAATGTCCTCTGGAATAGACCATGAATGATGTTTTGGACCCTACGAATAAAACACAGTTGCTCCTTCTCCAAAAATCCTTCTCCTTCCACCAGATCGAAGCAATCTCCTCAAGGTGATGCTCCCCCCTAGCTAGAAACCCCCTAGGTTGCGCACTAGCCTGGATTCTTCCTGTAGAACAAACCCTGCAACACTGTAGAAAGGTGTGGGAGGATTATTTCACCTTTGACACCAAGCTTGGATCAAGACGGGTGGGATCTTTCACCACCGAGTTGATCTCTAGGGTTTTAGACTCAAAACCCTCAAAATTGCTTGTGCTGAAGAGCTCGAATGCAAATAAGATAATAATCCAGAATGTCTTAGGGGTGCGCCCTGCCCTTTCCTTTATAAATCTAGTCTATTCATTTGTTGAGTTAGTTAACCCCTAGGGTTAACTCTTAACTTTAACTCACCTTTTCTTTTCTTTCGTTGAGGTATCCTTTTCCACACAAAGTCAACTTAATAATAGAATGTTATGTTTTCTGGTTGACTTTGTCCCCAATATGCCCGAGACTATAGTTTAGTGGGGATAGCTAGACTATTGAGTCTCTTCAGACCTCTTCATCAAGAGGCGGGGGACATTACAGTATCCCTTGCTAGAAATTGCTTGCCCACAAGCAATTCTGGACCTGTCTCCCAGATCAATTGTTCCCCTTCCCAAGTGGCATCCTCCATGGGTAGGTTCTTCCACTTAACTAGATACTCTCTAATGCTTCTTTTTCTCAACTTCTTCTCCTTGACTTCAAGTATATCCTCTAGTATCAGTACCAACTGTCCTTCTTTATCCATAGGTGGCAGTTCCTCGATAGGAGTGATATGCTTGTCGATGACCCTCTTCAAACAAGAAACATGAAAGACATTGTGTATTTTGCTACCTTGTGGTAGATCCAACTCATATGCCACAACCCCTACCCTCTTGTTTACTCTGTATGGACCAAAGAAACGAGGTTGGAGATTCTCTGCACCACTTCTTTTAATGGATGCCTTCTTGTACGGTTGAAGCCTCAAATAAACCAAGTCACTGACCTTAAAGGTGTGCTCAACCCTATGTTTGTCTGCATGTACCTTTTGTTGATTTTGTGCCCTTTGTAGGTGGTCCTTTAATTCTCTAGGTATGTCCTGACTCTGCTTAATCCAGTCCTGAACCATGGGAGCCCTGCTGTCACCAAAGGCAATCTCTACAAATGAGAGAGGGTCATAGTTGTATAAGGCCTTAAATGGTGGCATACCAATGTACATATGATGAGTGGTGTTGTAACAATATTCCCCCAAGTGAAGCCATTTAACCCATGCTTTATGTTGCCCTGCCACATAATTTCGGAGGTAGCCTTCAACCTATTTGTTGACTATCTCTGTCTGACCATCCGACTTAGGGTGATGACTAGTACTAGGTGTTAGGGTCGTACCTACTAACTCGAAGAGCTCCTTCTAGAATGTGCTCATGAACCTGCTATCCATGTCACTCACTATGGTTTTGGGCAACCCATGCAATCTGGAAACTTCCATGAAGAATAGGTCTGCAACCTGTGATGCATTGAAATATGTGGCAATGGAAAAAAAGTGTGCAAACTTTGTCAACCTGTCCACTACCACGAAAGTGCGGTCTTTGCCCTGAGCCTTAGGCAACCCTGTGATGAAATCCATAGACATGCTTTCCCATTTGTGCTTCGCAATGGGAAGTGGTTATAGTAGTCCTGTTGGATGAGTGTGTTCATCTTTGTTGGTCTGGCAAGTGTTTCACTCCTTGGTGTGGCTTATTACATCTTCTTTCAACCCCTTCCAGGAAAACCTCTCCCGGACCTATCTGTATGTCTTGATGAATCATTGATGCCATGCTACTGGTGAATCATGGCATGCCTATAACACCCTGGCCATAAAAGCTGATTCGAGAACCAATAAAATTCAACCCTTGTAGTAAATGATATCATCCATGATTATGAAATTGTCATCCTGTACCTGTCCATCCATCACTTCGCAAGAAAAAAATTTCTTTGAATATTCCACCAAGAGGTGGGCCTTCCAATCCACTGAGATATCGATCATGGCATAAACTGATGGTCTTCTGTATAAGGCATCTGTTAGCATGTTATTTTTCTCTTTGACAAATTCTATGTCAAAGTCATAAGCTTGGATTTTGCTCACCCACTTCTGTTGCCTTTCATTCAAGTCCTTCTGATCTAGGAAGTACTTGAGGTTGTTGTGATCTGTCCTCATGATGAATTTTGCCCCAACTAAATACTATCTAAACTTCGCCAATGCATGCATGATGGCTAGCATCTCTTTGTCATAGATGGTGTAAAGGAGCTCAGGGCCTCTCAATTTTCGACTTTCATAGATAATAGGATTCATGTTCTACATAAGTACTTCTCCAATGCCTTCCCCTGAGACATCACACTCTACTGTGAAGGATTGTGCGAAATTTTGTAGGGCCATTACTGGACATGTACTCATCATTTTCTTCATTTTTTCAAAGGTGGACTATGCTTCTAAGCTCCACTTGAATTCCCCCTTCTTGGTCAAATCATTCAAAGGTGCACAAAGTTGAGAGAAACCTTTGACAAACCTCCTGTAATAGAAACCGATGCCCAAAAACCCCTTCAACTCTGTGAGTGTCCTGGGTGTGGGCCAGTCAAGTATAGCTTGTATTTTTTCTTGGTGTACTTGTACCCCCTTTACTCCAATTATGTGTCCTAGATAAAGGACCTCTTTCATCCAAAATTAACATTTGGATTCCTTAGCATATAAAGATTTCTCCTCCATGATAGCCAAAATCTGTTCCACATGATGAAGGTGCTCCTCCCAAGCTTTGCTATAGATCAATAGATCATCAAAGAAGACTAATAAGAACTTCCTTAGTTGTTTGTTGAAAAAATGATTCAAGCATGTCTGGAACGTGGGTGGTGCATTATTCATCCCAAAAGGTATGACTAAAAACTCATAGTGTCCATAGTGACACCATAAAGCAGTCTTGGAGATATCTTTCTCTCTCATTTTTATCTGATGATAGCTGGAGCGCAAGTCAATCTTTCTGAAATACACTGCCCCATGGAGCTCATCCAATATCTCATCAATCTATGGGATGGGGTATCTATTTTTGATTGTCTTCTTGTTTAGAGCCACGTAGTCAATGCACATGCACATTGTGCCATTTTTCTTTTTCACCAGCACTACTAAAGATGCAAAGGGACTGGAACTTGGCCTGATGTGGCCCATATCCAACGACTCCTTGATTGCCTTTTCAATTTCGTCCTTATATTTCTTGGGGTTCCTGTAGGGAGTGGTGATGATAGGTTTCACACCCTCCTCCAACTCTATGATGTGCTCAAACCCCCTATCCGGCGGTGCCCCTGGTGGTATAGGCTCAAAGACCTTGCTGTGCCTATCCATTATTTTGTTGATCTCGGGTGAGTAGTGTGTTTCTCCCTTCTTGTCTACCCTGACCAATATTTTACATTCTGTTGCATAAATGATTTCTTCTCTCCTGAAGATAGCCTCCATGCGTTTTGTTGTCACCACCCTCAGTGTGTTTCCTGTCATACCCCTGAGAACCACCTTTTTCCCAGTTTCTTTTGTGAAAGACATTTCCACAGTTTTGTAATTTGTGGTGATTGTCCCCAATGTACTAAGCCATTGTACTCCAAGGATGATGTTAGTGTCTGGAAGGTCCATAACATAGAAATTCTGTGCCAAATCATGCCTGCCCAAAAAAAGTTTCATTCCTGGAATGTACTTGTCACAGGGCATGGTGCGCCCCCCTGCTACCTCCACATGAAATCCCTCAAACTCAACTGTCGATATATGTCTTCTTTGCAGTAGGGATAAGTCAATGAAGTTCTGTGAGGCACCTCCATCAATGAGGACTGAGACCTTCTGCCCTTGTAACTTTCCCCTCATCTTGAAGGTGTTGAATTTAGGTACCCCACTGATGGATGCAATTGTCACCTTCCCATATGTTGTAAGGCCATGACTTGCATCTTCTTCCTTTACATGTCATGGGTTTTCTGCCTCTATGTTCTGTAGGTGGCCGAAATATTCATCCTGCTCATCATCTGAGATCACCTCAATGTAGTGGGCCTTTCCCTTGCCCATGCGTTTGTGTGTTGGGTCCCATGGTTCCTTGCAGGTGAAGTAAAATTGCTTCCTCCTCAATTCCCTCCTAGTGGGCTCATCCATCCTACCCCTTCCTTGGTTAAACCCCCTTGGGTCTCTCTATCCTTGGTTTATAGGAGGTCTTTGGTCTCTACCCCCTTGATTAGGAGGTCTATGGGTGAATCTCGTCTTTGCTACCGATCCTAAGTCCCTGGTCTTTCAAATGGCATCATGCAAGTTGGTAGGCTTAAAAGCCTTATCCCAACCCCTCAAGGGTTCCATCAACCCTTCTGTGAAGAGCATCATAAGTCTCACTTGAGACACATCCTGTACCATCACTGCTAGTCTCTGGAACTCTTCTATGTAAACCCTCGGTGATCCTATCTGTCTGAGTTGTGTGAGCTCCCTAAAAGGTATCTTTGGGTCCCCCTGGTCAAACCTGTCAATGAGCCTCTGTGTGAACTATGTATAGGATGTAATATGATTGTGACCCAGTGTGGTTAACCCATGGTACCACCAATCACGAGCCTTGCCATCCAAGTACATGGTGGAAAATTTGATGGCGTCCATCTCCCTCGTGGGGTTAAGCTATAGGTAGGTATCCAGCTTCTGCACCCATGCTTGTGCAATCACCTTGTAAGATCCATCAAAATAAGGAATTTCTATCTTGCCTGCTCTGCGCTCCAATTCATAGTTGGGCCTTTGATACTGTTTAGGCTTACCCCAAAACTTGATTCCACAATACTGGTCTAGTGTGACTTGCCTTTGGAACGCTACACTTAAGGCATGATATTCCCTGGTATACTGCTCAAAATTGTCCTCAATCTCATCCTCATAGTTGTGTTATGGATGATTATCCAAGAATGTAGGTAGATAGGGCCTAGGGGTGGTCCTACTGTGTGTTTTCCCTTGGGGTACACCACCTCCATAGCTATGTCCCTTAGTGTGATAACGAGGGCTATGCTCCTGTCGAGGTCTAGTACCTCCATGATATCCACTAGCTTCTATGTTTGCATAAACCTCCAGACCCTTCCCTACACGAGTCATCTGCATCAGGAGTTGCGCCAATCTCTCCTAACTGTCATTCACTCTTTTCAGAGTCTCTATCATTTCCACTTGTCCCTGCGCACTACCTCTTGGTTTTCTTGTAGATGATGTACAAGGGTATTATGTGTCATATTTATGGAGTGTTGTAACTCCTTGGTGAAACTTGCTAGAATCTATGGCTCACCGTCCTCACCTGACCCTTCCATTTATGCCTCTGTCTCACCTGTATGTTTCCTACATCTGCCCATGTAAATGCCATTGAACTTTTGCATGCACTAATTCCCATAAGGTGGGAGGATCAATGCTCTGATACCATTGTAATGTTCCTGAGCCAAATTTTTTGCTCAGAACACTAACTGTTACTGTTTGTTATGTTTGTTTATGTATTTGCAGGTTTACTCATGAAGATGCACATTATGGATTTACTTAATGTTGATTGAGCAATAGATCTGAAGCATATAATCATAAACAAGACAATATATACAAAGAACACCAGTAGAGAACCAATAATGTCAGATCTAACCTTTATTTAGATAGTATAGAGATCCCGTATACAAGAGATCTGCAGATCTGGAAGAAAACTCCAATAATATCAAAATGCGCTGCCAACCGATACAATAATAAGCAATACACTGATAAGTGCCTCTCAAAGGTTGTTTGAGACGAGATCCAAGCCTCCAAAGGCTACTAGTAAGCAAGATAAGACTGAAGATGAGACGACCCCATCAATACTCTGCAAAACCCCTCCAACTGAATGAGTTGTGCCCTGCTATGGATGTTGATAAACCCCCAAGTTTCAGCCTCCCTCTTTCTGAGCTCCCAACCCCTTCAAACTCTCCCAAAATGTAGATCAGGCTAATAGAATCCACCAGGCCAAGTCTCAATCTGAACTGAGAAGTTCTGCTCCTCCAACTAGGAAAAATCTCAATTGGTTTGTGCCCTCCTGGTTTGACTAAGTCAAGGAGAATTCATTCCCCCCTCTAGGAGTCTCCAAATGCCACTAAAATCTCCCAGAATGTAGATCGGGCCAATGCTAACAAGATGATGAAGTCTCAAGTCAATCTATGAAGATCTGAGCCAACAAACACTGATAACCTCTTTCTACAATGTGCCCCTCTCTCCTCCAATTCATACCAAGCTCCAAGAAATAAACTGTAACGATAATCTCTTTCGGAATAGACCAAGAATGATGTTAGGGACCCTACGAAGAAAACCTAGGTGCTCCTTCTCCAAAAATCCTTCTCCTTCCTCCAGATCGAATCAACCTCCTCAAGGTGATGCACCCCCTAGCTGGAAACCCCCTAGGTTGCACACAAGCCTGGATTATGCCTGTAGAACAAACCCTGCAACACTGTAGAATGGTGTGGGAGGATTATTTCACCTCTGGGACCAAGCCTGGATCAAGAAAGGTGGGATCTTCCACCATTGAGTTGATCTCTAGGGTTTTAGACTCAAAACCCTCAAAACTGCTTGTGTTGAAGAGCTCCAATGCAAATAAGATAATAATCCAGAATGTCTTAGGAGTGCGCCCTTCCTTTTCCTTTATATCTCCAGTCTATTCAACTATTGTGTTAGTTAACCCCTAGGGTTAACTCTTAACTTTAATTCACCTTTTCTTTTCTTTCGTTGAGTTATCCTTTTCCACACAAAGTCAACTTAATAATAGAATGTTATGTTTTCTGGTTGACTTTGTCGCCAATATCCCCGAGACTATAGTCTAGTGGGGATAGCTAGACTAATGAGTCTCTCTAGACCTTTTCATCAAGAGGTGGGGAAAATTATAGTTGCAGTTTCAACTCCTGTAACTCAGGTGTTGACATCCGATAAGGCATTCTTGCTATCGGTTCAGTTCTAGGTTTCAAGTTGATTGTAAATTCCAACTCTCTTTCGAGCGACAAACCTGGTAACTCTTCTGGAAACATGTCAACAAACTCTCGTACTGCCAGAAGGTTTTCTAATCCTTTTGCCTCGCCTCTTTCATTTAGCGCTAAGATTGCATATAACTTACATCCTTTGTGCATGCTCTTTTGTAGCTGCAAGGAATAAATGAACCTCAAGGACACTCGGTTTCTTCCTATGATCACTCTTCTCTGTCCCACATCATCTATCAATCTTAACCGTTTCGTCTTACAGTTGAGTATCACATCGTGCGATTCCAGCCAGTCCATATTGATCACTATGTGATACTATCCTAATATCGTGACGTATAGGTTGGCCTTTGTTCCAAAATCTCCCAAGTTAATGCCACAGTCTGAAACCCTTCCTCCAACCTTCTGTTTGTCACCCAAATCCATTTCTACATACCTGAACTCGTCTTGCTCGACTACCTTTACCTTAATTCTTTTTAGCGCTGCACTAGAAATAAAGCTCTTTGTAGCACTTGGATCTATCAAAATACTAAAAGTTTGGTCAGTGATTGTACCTGACATCTTGAGCACAGTGGATTGGTGCTCGACCTGACGGCTATTCACCATTGCATGAATCCTAAGGGCTTTTCCCAAATCTCCCACTATAGTGGGTCCTGCTGACCCAGTCGCTCTAGCCTTCTCAACCAGAAAATCTAGTTGGTAATGTGGCTCCCCATATGTCCAACATCCAGTCTTTGGTATAGTACTCATGGTCCTCGAAGTAGAAGTTGTTGGCCTACCCACTTGAGACCCTGGACTATTCTGTTGAACAGGCCTAAATTGTTGTTGTTATGGGCGATGTTGCGACTGATGTGGTGGTTCTTTGTAGGGAGTCCTCTGCTGAGGAGTCGGTCATCGTGGTGTCGTGAACATGGATCCTCTAAACTTATCTCAATACCCTAATGTCTCTCTGGCTGGTGTCTGATGTTGCTGCGCTCCATATGTCGTCTGTCTAGTCAGTCTTGTAGGAGTCTTGCCCTTACCCTTGCTGGTCAGCTCTTCCTCAGTTATGAGGGCCTTCTGGACTGCATTGTGCAACATATGTGGCATTAGGATCCTCACCTTCGCACAAATGTTAAAGTTAAGGCCTAACACAAACTTGTTGACCTTTAGCTTCTCCATATTCAATTGTGGAGCATACCTAAGCGACTCCATGAGTCGTGCCTCATACTCGGGAACTGTACAACCACCTTGTCGTAAGGCGTTGAACTCATTGAGCTGGCACTCAATGAATTCCTCTAAAAAATACCTCTCCCAGAATTGTTCCTCGAACATTTCCCATGACACGTCTTCGACGGTCATGTTTAGCTGATACAGAAGCATCTTCCACCATAGAAGAGCACTTCCCTTCATTTGAAAGACCGCCATGCAGACTTTCATATTGGAGGTGTAGTCATGAAGTGAAAAGCACATTGCCATGTACTCCAACCATGCCTCAGTGGCTGAGTCATCCATGGCACCATGAACTCAGGAAACTCCACCTTCTCGAGTTCTTTGTGGATTCTACCACCACCAACTAGAGCGCGCTGTGAACCCTCATTGGGTACAGGCGCCCTGGCCTCATCTCTATCTAGTCGATTAATCAAGGCCTCTAACATCCTCTGAAAGGACCTCATCAAACCAACCACATCCTCCACAGAAACCTGCTCCTTCCCAATGACTTGTTCTTCTCCTTAGGGGTTAGACCTCTCTGGCGTGGATGCTACTGGAGGCATCACACCTCTTCCCCTAGCACCACATCATCCGCCACCATGACGTCCTCTAACTAAGATTACTTGCATGGAAAAATATCAAATTTTAATTAGCGATAATGTCTAAGTCATAATTTTAACACAAGGGAAGGCATAACGGTCCAAATTCGTAGGGTTGAACCTGCTCTAATACCATGTGTAACGGTCCCTACGTTACTATGCCAAGCAGTGATGTACAATAGGTAATTATTTTTTTTGTTTTTTGCATTAATAAAATTAGAACGTCACCACTTAACTAAGAGCCACATAATCCTAGTTAATAATGACACATAATCAACGCATCAACATAGTTAATAGTGGCACATCATTATTAATCACTACATAAGCAAATTCATCAAGCTCATATGAAGACAACATCATTATCAATCAATCAATGTATAACACAAGGAAACTACTCGCCCAACCTATCCTGCATGGTTAGGACCTCCAAGACACATAAGCAACAATCAAGTCAAGGATTCATCCGATTGATTTTGACCACTTAAGGTCTCAGGACTAGCGATTGTTCTGAGGAACAAGGTGATATCTAAATCCCATATCCCATTCAATCAACTCTAGACTAGTTTCGTCAATCATACTCAACAACATTTCTTCATAGTGCAAGAAACAATCCATTTACTTAATCGATATTTCAGGATCTGGCAAGGTGCTACACCGTTTTGGGAGCCCGAAAAACTAGAGAAGAGGCTAAATATGGTAGGGAGAGGCTAAAATTGGCGGGAGCGCTAAGTTGATGGGGCCTGATACACCGTAGATCATGACCTCTCAAGATCGATAGTCGAGGATCATTTCGAGGAGAAAAACTGCGCAGAGGTTAATTTTGGAAAGTGGGCCGAAATTTAAACCATGGTTTTTGTTCGGGGATACGTGGCACCACCAGGTGCATTTCGAGGTGAAAAGTGGGTTGCCCCAAACCACTTCCTTATGCCCCCGAAATTTGGAAAAGTATAAAAGGGCATTTTGTTGGTTATTCTATTATTTTTCGAACACTAGACCATTTGAAACTTGGCATGAGCACCCTCATTCAACTGCAACTCAACAATACGCCAATTACACACCATTTTCACTCATTTCCAGGTATTTTTCATCTCAGCCATGGATCCTATCATAACTTCAGTAACAGAATAAGATCCTGCGACAAACGAAGAAGCCCTAATTGACCGAGATTCAGACGTCTTTGATACCACAATCACCATTTCACCCATCTATGTGTCCAGAAGCAACTTGTCTGATAATGTAGGAAGGTGTATACCATTCCTTGAAGCAGTCCAGGCCACCATAGTCCCTTATCTTGTCGAAATCGCTTTCCCTTTTGTCGAATTTATAGGTTGGTGCACCAAACAATATTCACATGAAGAAAGAGTTGTTGTGAATAAACGAGGGTCCGAGGTCATGTGTAGGATAAAGAGTCTGTCAATTCAAGATTCCCTTGGTATACATAGTCTTTCTCTACAATATCCGAACCTTTCAATGAAGAAAAGCTAATTAGGGTATACAAAGAATGTCCATCAGAGGTTTGAGATTTGTTTTTACAGACAATTGTCAAACCAGAACATTTTTCAGAGAGTCCATCTTTTCCAATGAATGTGAGTATAATGGTTATTGAAGTCCAATGGGTCTATTCCCTGTTGAGTCAAAATTTAGGTCTAGACAACGATAAACATGTGGTCGAAGTCATGCTCAGTTTCCTTTTAATGTTTTTTAAGTCAGAGTCTGGTCTGTCAGTCTGCATCAGTTTTGATCAATTCATATCCAATAATATCCATAAACAATTGGTGAATTTTCGATCTCTAAGGCATTTCAGATACTACACCTATCTGTTGAAGATTTTCCTCGAGATCAATAAAAGAGAATTTCCTGAGGCAACATTTGTATCAACTGAATGTAAGAGGATTACATTGCTCATCTTCCTAAACAAAATCATGTTTAGAGTTTACAATTTGATTTTCAATACCAGCCTAACCAGAGTTTTGGATGACACGAGGAGCTATCTGCAGCCAAATACAGAAAACAAAGTGGGCGATTGGGTAGTATTCATGCACTCAACAGTGATCTGGGTTTATGGTTGTCATGAATCCCCCTATCTATTGCCTATTTTTCTAACCCCTAAAATATTTGCCCTTGAATTCATTAAGTAAAGAATTATATCTGAGACAGAGAATTTACTAAAGTTGCGCAAAGCCTCCAACCTCAAGTTCCCTTTTATTATTGGCCCTTTCATTGTCAAAGCCAGATCTTGTTTATCTCAGATTGAAGCAAAGCTTAAAGAGTTTGGTTTTGCACAGCTATAGGGAAGAAGATATGATCCACATCAAATCATATCCAAGAGAAGATTGATAAACAAACATGCCCCTTATGAGCATGAATAGGTTGAGGGTTTTGATAAGCTGGAAAACCTAGAAGTCTGTGTTGATATGGAAGCAATCTTGCAACAAACTCAAACACAACAAGTGGAGGCAATCCTGCAACAAGCTCAAACACAACAAGTGGAGGCAACCCTGCAACGAAGTCAAACACAACAAGCTTCTCAGAAACTAATAGTAAAGGTTCCTTAGATGAGTGTTTACAACAAGAGAAGCAGTTCAGAGGCCATGGGGACTAGTGATCAACATACTGCTCCTAAGAAGATGAAGATTTCACAATCTCCATAGATAGTGGATTTAGAGGAAGAAGAACCCAGAGAACAAGTAAATCTAGATATGGTGGAAAGTGGTACTAGCACTGTAGAGGTCGAAAATGAAAGCAAACTCCAAAGTGAAGGAAAATCAAGAACCTTTAGCAACAAAGAACACATCTTTGATAAAACATATGGGGAAGTTTATCAATATAAAGAAGATTTGGCAAAACATTATGCCGAGAAGGGAAACATAGCTCTGGGTGAGATGATGGATTTAGTCCCTGAAGTGGAAAATATTTCTCAACACAAATATTCTCTATTCACAGTAAGGGATATTGAGAAAAGGACCTTTAACATTGCAGTTGCAGATGAAGACAAATTATTTGAGATCAAGATAAGGTATGACAACATCAGTGCTTCAGACAAGGTCAAATTCCATAGGAATACCAATGATATGTTATATTTTGATTACCTGGGTTTAAGATTGAATAATTCAAAGTTGTCATCTTATGCAATGAAATTGGAAGGGCAATTGAGGCAAGACAAATCATCTAGTAGAGCTTGGCAGACTCAGGTCAAGAGGCTGGAATCTGAAGGCCTCAAGGGGTGAAATCCTCATTGGATGAAAAAGACAAATTGATTCAAAGCTTGAAGAAGAAATTGAAAATGTCTGCTACAGATCATCCACAAACAACATAATTGGTTGCTTTAGAACATGAAAATGAAACACTTCATCAAGAGGCATTGGACTACAAGGCCAAGGCGTTGCAGTTAGAACGAGAAAAGGCGAAGTAGTCACAAGAGTAGACTGAATTGCTAGATAGGGATATAGTTGTACCTCCTTATGCAGAAGTTGGGCCAAACACTGAAGGACTTGTTCAGGCTATGTCACAAGTTATCCTGAAAGAAGGAGAAATCAAAGGGTTAAAAGGGAGCATAGAGAAATTGAAACATGAGATGTAAGCAAGGATTTTTACTAGGGAAAAACTCTCTGTGGCCAAGGGTAAACCACAAGAGACAGGTATGACTGCAGAAATCAACTCAATTCCAACTTGTGCTATATAAACTAATGTGCAATACGAGGAAGAATCCTACCTCGATCCAATCGTTTGATGTTGTTCCACCGTTGAGAACTTTGACCCAAAGCTTTACACCTGCAAGAAGTTCTCAACAAACAAGCGATGCAAGTATATAGTGACAATATATAAAATGAGTTAGCACATCAGATAGCACAATCCATTAATAAACATTACAAACATGCCCATGGATAATAATCATATATTTGCAAGATATTGATAGGACGGAAAATGAGTATTTCTATTAATAATTGATCAACAGAAGTATCAACATTACAGACTTCTGTGTCGGCACGGTTCGAAACCAAGAAACCAAGTTCCTTCCAACTGTGTCTCCACCACTTCAATCCTCCACCAAAGGCAAGCTCATAGCAAAGAGGTAATGAGGTGCTCTTGACAATAAGGAAAGAGCTTGGGGGATGAACACTGTGTTCAGACTTGAGGGACAAAGGGATGTAGACTCAATATAAAGTAATTTCTCTAGAGTAACTTTGCCCTCAAAGTTGAATGCTTTCTCCTCTTTTTCCATAGCTCAATTTTTTTCTCTTATAGCCTCCAGGATGAAACTGAAGGGCCGAGTCAGAACGTTTCTAGTATATGGAAGGCCAAAGATCAGAGATCTTTTGTCGTGACATGGAAACCCGACCTCATTTTTTATTTTCTGGCACAAATCCTGATATACGCGAGCTGTAGTGGAGTAGCAAGCATATACGCATCTTGCAAAGCAGTTAGGGAGCGTATATGTGGATATATATATATTTTTGGCTCTGGATTTATCAAAAAGGGGTTGATAAGTCTACATAGGGAAATGGAAAAAGGCCCTCTGTGCAAGATAGAAATGGTGAGGCAAATCTTGCTATAACATATGCCCCCTAATGTGTGAGATCAGAGGAGTATCTCTGATGGTCGAAATACATTATAAATAACCCAGAAGTGGAGTGGTAGAGAACCAGTTGGACAAACTCAATTGCTCATTACATTATGTATTGACTTTGCATACATGGCCGCCAAGAATACAATGCAGATCCATGTGGAAAATATACCAACAAGTGTTCATGGCCATGAGTAGGCAAGTATAAATGCGGTTACATGCCAATAGTTGTTATAGTCATGAACAAGGCCCAGTGAAACCAGTCTCAAAATCAATCTGGAGATATCTGTATACCATGGAGTACAATCTAATATCCCATGATCACTGAAGTCAAATAGGTACTGGTCCAATGAAATGGAAGCAACAACTCAGGAAAGCTGCGTCCACAAAGTGATGTCTTCAATTCTTCAATACAATCCGCCAATGGTGCAAGTCTACATCATGTGAATAAATGAGTTGAGGTCAAACACGAT
>SNQJ01S0163500.1:0-10669 GCA_010110895.2 Picea sitchensis | reverse complement strand
AAATCCATGCAGTCTTTCTTAGGCCAAATTAACTTCGTGAGAAGATTTGTCCCCAACTTCTCTGAAATGGTCAGACCCTTGCAAAACCTGATTAAGAAAGACACCCAATATCACTGGGGATCACTAGAAAACCAAGCTTTTAATGCCATAAAGAAGGCCATAATTGACGCTCCGTCTCTCATGAGCCCTGACTTCTCTCAAGATTTTACACTCTATACTTTTGCCTCTGATCGTTCCTATGCCGCCGTCTTAACTCAGAAGAATGTTGATAACAACGAAGTACCCATCGCCTTCATGAGCTCTTCTTTCAAAGGTGCTGAACTTAACTACCCCACGGTCGATCGGCAAGCCTACGCTGTTTGTTAAAGCAATTAAGCATTTTCGATCCTATCTTTTGAAGTCAAGGACGGAAGTCATTGTCCCCTACCCTGCCGTGAGGAACTTGTTAGTACATAAGGAGTTAGGAGAGAAGAGAGCCAACTGGGTCACCTCCTTGCAGGAGTATGACTTGGAAATCACCCCAGCTCAGATCGTGAGAGGGAAAGGGTTGTGTAAGTTGGTTGTTGACTCAGAAACTGGACAGCAAGAAGATAGTGATAAGTCAAACCTAGGACAAAGCGATGAAAGCCTAATCTGTTGCATGCAAAACCTTGTTAGTCCTTGGTACGACGATATAAGATTCTGTCTTGAACATGGATCAGCTCCCCGTCACCTTGAACCCACTAAAATAAGAGTGCTGAGACTGAAGTCTACCTCCTTTCATCTAGTTAACGATATCCTGTTTCGTCAAAGTTTTGACGGCGTACTGATGCGTTGTCTTGAAAAGGATGAAGCAGAAAAAGTCTTGCTTGATTTGCATGCAGGAGAAGCTGGTTGTCACTTCGGTGGTGACACCACTGCTCATAAGGTTCTGAGAGCCAGTTACTACTGGCCCACGCTTTTTAGGGATGCCCATGCCTTGTGTCGTAGATGTATCATCTGTCAGAAAGCATCAGGGAGTTTGCAAAAACCAACCTTCCCCTTGCAACCCATTTCAATGGATTCTCCTTTCCAGCAATGGGGCCTTGATATCATAGGTCCTATTAACCCTCCATCCTCACAACAACACAAGTATATTGTGATAGCCACAGACTACTTTACTCGATGGTCTGAAGCTGTTGCGCTAAGAACTGTCAACACCAATCAGGTAATTGCCTTCCTAAATTCGAATGTCATCACTCGTTTCGGTATCCCTGATTGTCTGGTCTTTGATAATGCTTCATACTTTTATTCTCTTGAGATGACCGAGTTCGCTTTGGAAAAAGGAATTAAGTTGAAGTATTCTGCTAGTTACTACCCCCAGGGAAACGGCTTAGCAGAATCAACAAACAAGAAATTGATCAAAATAATCAAGAGAACTGTGTCTGAAAATCACAAGAATTGGCACAACGCACTGTTGAACGCACTATGGGCTGATAGGGTAACACCCAAATGCACTATAGGTAACTCCCCCTTTTTTCTTGTTTATGGCAGAGAAGCTATTCTTCCACCTCACGTTCTTCTTCCTTCACTTCAGTTGTCACAAAAAGTCCAAGAAGAAGATTACCCCCCTTTAGAAAGCCGCATTAACGCTTTGATGAAGCTAGAAGAGGTAAGAGCCCAAGCTAAGCGTAAGTTAGATCAACACCAACAATTGATTAAAAGCTAGTTCGATTCTAATTCTGCTTCTGATAGGAATTTTGAAGTAGGCGATCTCGTCTTGAAGTGGGATAAACCGCACGAGGGAAAGGGTGAGCACACCAATTTTCAAAACTTATGGCTTGGACCTTTTTTTAATTGCTGAAAAGTTGGGTCCTAGTTCTTTTCGATTGTAGAATCTCGAAGGGCAGCTTGACACCTATCCGGTGAATGGCCAAACCCTAAAAAGATACTTTTCTTGATAACTACCCTTGTATATTATGTAAATATTTCATTTTTGTTTTCATTTTTCGTTTGCTTTCTGTTTTGATTTTGATTTGAATTGATCAGTTTTTTTTGTTTTTTGAAAAATACACATACCTGTATACTGAGCTATTCAGACAAAGACGATTAGAGATTTTCTTCGCTTAAATAACTTCTGAAAAATATGTACAAACATCAATAATAGATTGTTGAAATCGATAATCTGTGTTGGAAAATTCTGTTGTTTGAAAGAAGTTTACTGATTTCAATCTCTGAGCAAAGTTTGTCATGATCATCTATTATGTTTTTATGCTGTCCCATTTCCGTAAAGGAATGACTCAAAAATGATGTCTCCCTGTCATAAGAAGTTGTTTTATAAATAAAACATCTCTGAGGATGAATAAAGGATAGTTCTGAAAAGAAAAAAAAAAATTCTGATAAAGTCTGAAAATAATATGTTAAAATATGTTAAAATTTTCAGCGTCGCCCCGCTCAGCTATATACCTTTGAAAAAAAAAAAATGATGAATAAGAGCTGTGGGAAGTGTTTGTAAACCCGCCGGGATGCTAAACAGGTCCACTAGCAATGGGTAAATGCAAGCATGACGCCAAGGAAACTTCATCGGGGTACTGAACAGGCCTGCTAGCAGCGAAGCAATGTCGGGTATATGAAAATTTGTAAAAAAGAAAAGAAACCTCTTTAATGTCCTTTATTATGATACATAACTTCTTAACAGGATACGGATATCAGAGTGGGTTAAATGGCAACCCCGTCAAGGCTATGGACGCCTGCTGACAGCAGTGGCCATGCCAACAGTATTGGAGATTTTATCTTTAATATCGTGACTTGCTGATCTTAAGACTGTCATTGGTTTTCATCTTTTAAAACACTGCTGGAAAAAATGATTAATGACGATGTTAGTACGATTTTCTGGTTGTTATTTTTGAGTTTGAAATTTTCTTTGCTGTCCTAATCTGAATTTGTTTCTTTTGACAGAGATAACTGCTTCTACAAATGTGTCGCCATTGTTGGCATCCAACTCACTTTTTCCTATCGTCTATAAGCTACCTACACCTATGTCTTGCAAACATAGAAGTTTTGTCATAATTTCGAATAAACGACACTTTCATTGCTTGCGACATTTACACATTTATTTTTCGTCAAGTTTTCACGACTGTAAGCGTGAAAACTTCTCCGTTTGAAGTCTCATTTGCGATCACTATATGAAATGTCGTCATCTTTTTATCGATATTTTCTATGGCACTTACCTTTGGTTCATCGTTATGTGACTGAAAAGATTTTTAAACTATGCCCATCTGGACATTCTTACTTTGATTGCATAACTTGATTTTATTAAACTTATGAGGCATTGAGCATGTGGGTTTATACTTGATTTATGAAATGCATAAGGGTCATGTTTTATTTTTGTTTTTGAAGTGATCCTTGTGATAATATTTTTATGTCTCTTGACTTGTGAATTTTATAAATATCAATTGGCGCAATGGTTTAAACATTTATACAATGGCGCATTGTTTTGGTTTCACGTTGAATGGCAATGGTTTTAAAAACTATAGTTGATGGCGCGTTGGTATGACACTCACCATTTGTTTCTTTTGTTGGCCAAACGATATGGTTTTGAACCATGTTATGATTGATTGAATAGATGTGGGACTTGGCGGTTGTACGGTGCCATAACTATTATGCATGGCGGTAAATGACTCCACCACCCTCGCATGCGCACATTAATGCTTCCACTTTGATCGTTCATTGTCGTTAGACCGAATGACTCTGCTTCGGTATGTTGGCGATTTCAAACCAAACCCTTACCATGTGCTTGCACCATGGCTCTAGTCGTAAGGGCTGAACCCAATGGCAGTTAGGCTCTGTTGATGTTCGACAGTGCCCGCAGTGACCTTGAAGACAATGGGTGGCTTCCATTTATACAAAAATTTGAGGGTTTTAACATCTGCGTTGCTAGACAATTCGCAATGACCTTTGATGGCTGTCGAGCCAAGGTCGGCGATGTTCAATTGGAAATTGACGAGCAGTTTATCAGTCTTTCTACGGGTTTGCCTGCCACTGGACAACGATGGTCCAAGAATTGCAAAGTAGAGGAGGTCCCATGGACATTACTCTTCCAGTCACGAAAAATCACCTCCTGTGATAAAGGTTTGCCCGTGACCATGCTGAAATAGCGTTGGCATGATTTATTGATGATAATCAAATAGTTTATCACCTGCGAAGGTCAATATGGGTTTGTTTTCTTACACCACCTTCGTTTGATTATGGTTTGTATGGGTTATCAGCTCAATATGCCTTATTATTTGCATAGAAGCCTGTTTAAAATGTCAAAGAAGTACAAAAGGAACCAGGCTAATAGTGGCCTTTTTCATTATGGGCTGGTTAAGATTATTGTGGTCTGTCATTTGGGTTTACGCGAAGATTGTTGGAACAATTTCCTTGCTCGGAATGACTTTGAGGATTCGAACCCTCCACAGGTTGACAAACCTGTGGTGAGAGAGAACAAGACTGTACCACCGATACCCTACAACATCCTGCTACCTAAACCCTCGCCCGACTCACCCATCGACCTACCCCACTCTGTGACTAAGGGTGTTGAGACTGTTAAGCCATTGGGAAAAAAGCCGAAAGTGAAACCCACTGTAAACACCAAAGGAAAAAATAATGCCCGTTTAATTTATCAAATGGTGAGGACCAAGCCAAAACCTCATGTCAATCCTAACCCTATCGTGTTAAGTGAAGATTCCGACTCGGAAGTGGAGCGTTTCCTGGCTAGTGAATACCCCTATTCAGAAGGTTTGAGTGTTGAACCCTCGTATGAATTTGTGTCAAACCTACCCCCTTACCTACAGAACGACCCTAACTACCCATGCATCAAGCTTCCTTGTGAATCCCCCGGTCATTCATCCAAACCCTCTCCTTCTCTGTCTCAATTTACGCTGCCACCCTGTGATCAATGTAGCTCGTGGTTAGAGAGATATTATCTTGATGTGCGAATTCTACAGTCGAGAATTCACTCTTTGGAGGACCAGGTTGCACGGCTTACCAGTCAAAAGGCTAAATTACAAGCCTCTGATAAGAAACAAAGGATGACTTACTCTATCTTGTTTAAAAATGTGGAATTAGCTATAGCGGTCGTGAATTCTAAGTTGGCATAAATTGAGCAGCCTCACACAGGTATGTTTAATATCAATCATTTTTGTAAATATCTCTTGTTTATATAACGATTCTAATTCGATTTTGAATAGCTCTGTTCATTACATTGATTGGTTTCGTTACATTGTATGCACTCTATACTTTGCTTTGTTTTGACTAAATGGAATTTCGTTTTCCCAGTTTAGCTTCGATTAGATTTTAATCGATTTGATCGATCTTGGTATGGATTTGAGTTGTTTGATTTAACCAAAATGTATGCTCTGCTATCAATTGAAGTCGTTTGTATCTATTCTAAACAAGAGCTATTTTTCATATTCAGTTTTAAACACAATCACATTGCAATTGGATTTGGTTATAATGTATATGATATGATTGGCAACAATTGTGATATGGTTAACTGTTACGGTTTTATGTCCCATATGATTTTGACCAACAGGAATACAGTTCGGATTATTTTCAATGTGATTCTGTATGCATTCACCCAAATCGTGAATAGACTCAATTCATAACGGTTATACCTAGCCGGTTAATTCACATTGGTTTGCTCGACTATGTTATCAGTTGGACTCATATTGCAATGAATACGCTGTTTGAATTTGATTTTAAAGACGAAATTGACGGTATCCAGATTCACGATTTGTTTCTATAATTAAACTCAGTCGTGCCCAGTTTATAAGTATCACTTCTGTTGATTTTATTAAGATTGCGATCATGATTTATTGATCCTATCTGTTGACTGTGCAAGGATCAATCACAAATTTGATTGGGTCGATGTTGTTGAGTATGATTTTGTTTACACATAATCAGAACAATCTATCTATCTTTACATTCGATTAAACGATTTGAATCTTTTGTTATATCATCATAGCTATAACAAGTAGATGATGGTTGTTTTGGATTAGAGCGTATCACATATGATATGGCCCATTATTGATTTCATTTGGATATGAAACAACCTTGTTGTTGTTTGACCCGATTTGATGGTAACTGAAAAATAGAGTATTCTTACCCCTGTTTTCGATTGAATTACTTTTGATTTTGTTTAATTTTGAATGATAAAATCATTTGAATCATTAGTGATTCATTTTTAATGTTTAATAGAAGAAAATTGGATTTGATTCTTTTAAAGATTTGATTTGTTTTCTATTCTGATCCTGTATGCTATTTTAGACTAGCTACAGAATCAGATGATCCTGTATGATGTATGTTTTGTTAATTAAATATCTTTCTAACTTGTTATTTTTGGTCTATTTCATATGAATTCGAAATTTCAGTGGATCTGATGAGCAGTTAGGAGATATTTGAGATATTTTACATGCATTTTGATTTCCTAGTTTAGTTGATTTTGGGAAAATCTTCCCAGATTATGTAAACAGTTTGATACTATCCACAGGGAGGTTTTACCCTGTGTGAAGAATTATATATACTTTTTTTTTTTTTTGTAATAATCATCCTCATTCGTGGGAGAACAAGGATATGGAATTTTAATACAGACTGAGGCAGAATTTGATGTTCTGTTATAGCTTTAGATTTTCATGATATCAATATTTTGTTTCATGTTATGTGTATCAATTTGTATTTGGTTAACGACTACTTTAGCTATCTTAATCATGTGCAAATGATATAATTCAATCACTATAATCCATATCTGATTTCTTCTAGCATTTGAAAGACATAGCAATTTCTTGATTCCATTTGTGAAGCACAGATTTCTCTTCTTCATTGATTGGATCATTAAGTATAAGTTTTTGCATAACAGGTTTCCCTTATTGCAGAGATTTATAAATTATATAATTGTTATGATCTTTTATGTCTTGCTTGTCCTGTAAACAACTCAAAGAGCAGCGCGGCCTATCGTTTATGAGAATCTTTTGGATTATCCGGTGCAAGTTTACTTCCTCTGACCAGCTTCAAAGTCATCACACACAGGACAAACTTGGAGCGTTTCCAAGTCAGTCTTTCATTTATTTGTTTAGTGTATTTGTTAGTATTTTTAGTTAGATATATATGTTTAGTATATTAGATTGTTTAATTTCAGTAAGTTTTATTTCTTATTTATAAAAAATCAACAAAAACATATTTCGCTGTCTTAGGGCAGAATATAATGAGTTTTGCAGGTTTTAATTAAATCTGTAGGTTGTTTATAGTGTATATTTTGTGAATAAGTAATATTGCAGCTAGTAATTAGATAGTTGGTTTGAGTTATTATAATATTAATTAGTAGATTGTATATAGAATAGTTAGTAGTTTAGTTTAGTTTTATTTTAATTTGTTTAGTTAGTTTAGTTTGTTTTATTAGTTTTAGTTAGTTTAGTTTGTTTTAATTGTTTTAGTTAGATTAGTTAGTTTAAATTAGTTTCTCTTTGGTTCTCTTAAATACCTTAGAGCGGCCAATGGAGCCGATAAACCCGTCAGGGTGGTTCATTCCCAATGGCTTGGGTTATTAGACAACCCCGGACCGGTTCCACTCTCTCAGTTGACGGACGGTTAGTTTCGCCCGCCAACATACAGTTACAGACTTCAACACTTTTCCATCTATCAATTGTCTCTATGATGAGTCTTCATTCCACTAGAAGTTACCTCGAGACTCTTTGGCTCCTCTAGTGATCACCCTAAACCCTCTTCGAATTCTTTGGCAGAAACAATTAGTCGTTTCTTGCAGTTACCTAGAGAACCTTTGCGTGCTCATGCCTTTGGCACCTTTTCCCTTTCTGAGAAAACTTCACAGTGGGTGCTAGATTTTCTGGCTAATCCCCTTCCTTTCACGTGACCACAAGCTGTGATCAGACTCCTATCCAAAAGGATTTTCACAATTTCACATTTTGGGTGATCAGTTGCGAGTCACCTCGATTATCCCAATTCGTGAAACTCTGAGGTGGAGCCTAACAATGCTAGCTCCTTCCCTTCTCTTCCATTGATGTGACCATTGGTTGTGACGACAACCCTAACTTATGAATCTACGCTTGTGTCAGATCAACGGCCCATAATCATCTGTGATCCGATGACCTAGATCATTTTGCAACTTCACATTTCATAGATTCTATTGTGAGTTGCGTCGATTCTCCCAACTCATGAAATCCTAAATACTCCATATCAGATCAACGGTCCATATATCTCCATGATCGAAGGGCTAAGATATTTTCATGAATTCACATTTCACGATGTCAGAGGTTAGCTCACCTCCCTTCTTTTGATTCCTAAACTTGAGCTTGGATAAGATAAATGGCCCACAATCCTTTGTGATTCGACAGTACATATCTCTCCTTCAAGAATCAAGACTTCACAACTTTCACGTTTCAGATCTTGCCTAATCGACGTTCCATGATATTCTGTATTTCAACGGTCTAGATCTCTTCTTTGAGAACTCAAACTTCGTTCTTTTGTCATGCCAGATCAACAGTCCATGATGCTCTGAGATCTGATGGTCCATATTTCATCGGGACTTCGCGTTTCATGATGTCGAAGGTTACAACACCTCCTTTCTTCGACTCCCAATTTCCCAATATTTGCGAGCGTCAGATCAACAACTCACAACTCCCCATGATCTAACAGTATATATCAACTCGTGAACTCAGACATCGCAATTTCCTACAACTCTCACCTTTGACTTTTCGAGTTCGCGAGTCAGCGAAATGTTGATCTGTCACCACATGTCCTCTGGATCCAACAGATTAGATCTCATCATGACTTCGCATTTCGTGGAGTTGGAGGATGGCTCTCGGCCATTATCCTCTTCATAGTTATATTGGATCCAATGAATGTTGGTCCTTGATGCTCAGATCCAATGGATCAGATCTGTACTTCTCCTCTGTGCTTCCTCTGGTCACTAGACTCTGATCTAACGAACATCGGGTATTTAGGATTGATGATCCAACGACCATTGTCGCTCCTCCTCCTGAGCTTATGCTTCCTCCCGACCATTGTCAAATACATCGATCCTTTTGTGTGTCCTGATGACTTTGGGTATCGTATGCATTTTTGAGAACTCTATATCTCCTTAGCTTTGGCAATGGAATTAACCTTGGACCTGGTGCACACTTGCACTCCGCGTACAACTCTGCACTATTCCTCCTAAGCTTTGATTCCTTCTGCAACCTCACAGATTCTAAGGAATCCTGCACATGCTCCTTGTGAGCTTCATGATAACCTTTGTCTATTTGGAAACTCCAACTTTGTGCCTGGTGCTCATCCTCCTGAGCTTGAATGCACACTCTGCCTGTAAACTTGCCAACATAGTTGTTGTTCTTTCCTGTAGACATGCCATCATCATTGTTGTTCTTGCCTGTAAACATTCCATCATCACTGTTGTTCTTACCTATAAACATGCCATCATTTCTACTGTTCTTTCCATCAATGACAAGCACACTCTGCTTGTAAACATGCCAACTATATGAAAATAAAAAAATTCACCCAAAGTTTCAAGATTTTTTATTATCTCAATATCATCCTCAAATACCTTCCAATGTTTGACATTGTCAGGAATAAAGGGTATATACTTTACTTCCACATCATACTTGAGTTTGGGGGGCAAGGGAACCCTAAAATTACTTGTTGAGATAACCAAGGAATCTGCCACAATGTTCTCTTCTCTTGGAACAAATGAGATATTAAAATCCAAGAAGAAACTATCAACAAGATCCCAAACTTTATTTTTGTAAGCCCTTTACCTGGGGTGCTTAGCTTGATACATATTTTTGACTTTATGAACAATTAACTCAGCAGCTCCAAACACTTCTAGCTCCTCAATCTTCATGTCTTTGGAAGCTCTGAAACCCAAAGCAAGTACCTCATATTCTGCCACATTTTTTGTTGTTTCAAATTCAAGATTATAAGACAGAGATATGGTCTCTTGGGTATGGGAAATGAACACTACCCCATCACCAACACTTTCCCAAGAAGAGGCTCCATAAAAAAAAAAATTCCAAACAGAGGTATTGGGAGGAGGGTATTCACAAGAGGTGATGGGATGCTTTCTGATTTCAATAGGTGTTTGAGGAGCATCAGTGAGTTGTAACATATTGGTTCCTAAATCAGTGTCTACTGCAAAAATGGGGTGGTTGGTTAGATTTTCTTCTTCACTGATAATGTAAGCAAGTTGTGCTTCCCTATAAATATTTCTATGTTCCCCCCCAAACACAAGAATAGTGGCATATGAAAGATCCATCTACAAAGTTCCACCCATTCTTTTGATCCAAGATCTAGACAAGAGCATCCCAAACTTAGGGGTAACATCAACCATCACAATATCCATGACCATACTTTTCATTGGCAATTGGAACAAGGAAACATCCAGGTCTTTAATAACCTCGAGGAACTTCACCTTCCCAGAATCGAATGAGTGTTGAAATTACTAAGACAACTGAGAGGGGGGGTGAATCAGTTGTTACCGTGCTTAAACAATTTTAATTTAATTAAACCATTTTTAAACTTTCTCCAAGTGACCGTCAATATTATAATACATATGGACAACATAAATAATGAGCATCACTCACACATAAGATATACACAGAGACAGATTTTCACGAGGAAACCCTTAAAGGGAGAAAACCTCTTCTTCTTCGAAATGATAGGC
>SNQJ01S0163499.1:42049-56046 GCA_010110895.2 Picea sitchensis | reverse complement strand
GTTTGGTAAGCTTGCCCCGGGTATGAGGTCAATGTGGTGACTCACACTCCTCATCGGTGGCAACGAACGAGGTAGTTCGTCCACGATGATATTAGCGAACTCTCCCAGCAGTTCCTGAATCTCTTCTGGCAAGTCGTCCACCCTTGTGCTTGTCAGGACAATCTTTGGCTTCCTGACAACAAAGAACTGTGGATCTTCATTCTTCTCTATCTCTGTGAGAAGCTCTTTCCCACTCATGAGAAGTATCGTGCTGCTCACTTCCGGCTTCACTTCTTTATCTTTTATCGGCAGTAGCCTGTGTGTTCTCCCATCCTTCTCTAAGGTGTATGTGTTCATCCTCCCGTCATGAACAACATTTCTATCATACTGCCATGGCCTTCCCAACAGTATATGAAACACGTCCATGGGAATAACATCGCACAGAATCTCATCATGATAATTCCCAATTTTAAATTTGACTAAGCATTGTTTAGTGACACTTACCCGATGTCCTTTCTGTAACCATGAGACTTTATATGGACTCGGGTGCTTAGTTGTTTCCAGCTCCATCTTTTCCACCATCTCGGTTGAAACGAGATTATCGGTGCTCCCACTGTCAATTATGACCCTGCATTTCCTGTCCTTGGCTATGCAAGACGTCCTGAATAGTCTGCTCCTCTGCACTGAGCTTCCCACCTCCTTCTCAGGTGTCAGAAGAATTTTATGCATCCCAAGCGATCTCCCGCTGTCTGCATCTTCATTCTTAGCATTACGCCTCTACACCTCAGCGACGTGAGCTTTTCCCCTGTCCATTTTCCTGTCTGGACAGTCCACATCTTTGTGTCCGTCTTTACCACACGTAAAACATGTGATAATTCCTCCTCGACCTCTTCCTCTGCCTCTGGTACGAGGAAATGTGTTGGCGTCATCATAATCCCCTTGCTGATCATCATGTTGCCTCCTCGGCTCAGCATATTGTTGCCTTTGTTGTGAGGTTCCACCTCTTTCAGCTTTACCCTGAGGCCTCTTCCAATCCTCCTTGGGCTTCTGTGTTCCTTCTTGGGCAACTGCTTTGCCTCTGGGCTAGCTCCGTCCTCTCCCTCGTTGTCCCTGCTTGTGGCTCAGCTTATCCTCGGCTTTTAAAGCCATCTGGTATGCATCCTCAACTGTTCGGATGGTAACCATGCTTAGCTCATCCTGAATGTCATACCTCAACCCATTCAGGTATCTTGCCACCTTTTCGTCATCACTCTCCCGATGACCAGCTCTGATGTTGAGCCTGTAGAATTCCTCGGTGTATTCCTTCACCGTCATCATCTTCTGTCTCAGGTTTTGAATGCGCTTGAACAGAGTGATCTGGTAATCTCTGGGGATGAACTTCGCTTTCATCTTAGCAATCATCTTGTCCCAACTTTTAATTTTCTGTTTGCCTTTGGAACGTCTGTCTTCCTGCAGCTCGTCCCACCATAAGGCTGCATGTCCTTTCAACTTCGTGACAGCATGCCTTACCTTCTTGTCCTCTTCGATATCCTTGTAATCGAAGTAAGTGTCGAGTGCTCGGATCCAATCCAACAACTCTTCTGCATTTAGACTCCCCTCATAGACGGGAATGTCCATCTTCATCTTTGAGCTCATCCTGGCGATGGCTCTGATCAACCGCTCGGTTGAGGCATCCTCTATAGTGACTTCTTCTATGTCGTGTCCAAATTCCTCCTCCACCTCGGAATCACTGAACTCTCCTGCACCAGTTCCGCGTCTCTGCGTAGTCTCCATCTCCTCAAGCCTCACTCGAAGATCTCTCATTTGGCGCTCCATCTCAGCATTGCCTGCTGGTCTTCCTCTCCTTCGAGCGTCCCTATCTTCTCGATCAGGTGACTGCCTCTCCCTTCTCGGAGGCATTGATGACTTCTTTGTCTCTGCTTCAGAAAGAAAAGATACACCCGCTCTGATACCACTCTTGACGTAACCCTCCCCGCTCCTCGGAGAAATGGTCGCTCTCACCAAGACCTTCACTAATCTCAGCCCGAAGAGCGTGTATCACTCTTCAATCCCGTTTCAGGACTCTTCCGTCACCCACAGGATACGCAGCTGATCTCCCAGAAATTATCTCAGGAAATCGGGTCTCGCAATATCGCGAACCCTGCATGCAAGTTCTCGTGCACTTCCAAATCCCAAACCACGAGCTCCAATGGTCAATGGTCAACGCTCGGGATATCGCCGCTCGCGATGTCAATGGTCTGATTTTCTAACCTCCGAGTCCCAAGGTGCCGATTCCCCGAGACAGCCCCACCTGTATTCCACTCACTCCCGGGGGACCCACACGGCCACGTTACCTTCGGGATTTTCGTGGATCGCGGATCCACGATACAAGTTCCCTGTTGTTGAAACCCCGAGAGCCGAACACCGAGACACTGGGATCTCTTGCCACCTGTCTGACAGAGGTCAACGGCTTCCAGATGACTCGGGAAATTGCGACTCGTGATTTCAATGAGTAAACTCTTGCCTCACCAAATGTCGAGCCTGATATGTGATGTAGCTTTGTTAACTTCCCCGTGACTGCTCCACGATCTGACGGTCTGCGGGACGTCGCAATTCTCCACGACGATTTCAAGTCGTCGATTCTCTTCCTCTAAAGGAATCCCTCCGGAACTTGTTCCACAATATTTGCAAGGAACTATTCCTCCTGAGATTTATCAACTCTGACCCCTTCATAGACTTTACCCTCGTCCTTCTCCACAGAACTCCAACAGTCCTCGAATTGTCGAGTCCTTCAAATCCCGTGCACTCACCTGCAACAGAGTGATCTTCACTCCCTTAGCTCTGAATCACCACTGAGACTTCAATCCAACCTGCACTTCACCTGCAAGGTTCGAATAACCCAACACAATTCCAGTAGAGGAGAATAAGAGTTTAACTGTAGAGCCCCCTCGACGCACTCTATGCGGAGGAATTCAACTGCACTCTATGCAGGAATCTCCTAACTCGAACAGAGAAACAATTTGAAACTTATTCTCACCTCTCTCCCAGATTTCTAATCTGCC
Organism: Picea sitchensis; assembly: GCA_010110895.2. Lineage (NCBI taxonomy): Eukaryota > Viridiplantae > Streptophyta > Pinopsida > Pinales > Pinaceae > Picea > Picea sitchensis. The sequence goes on along the minus strand of SNQJ01S0163499.1, from coordinate 53,026 downwards.
ATGAAATTACATATGAAGCATACACAACGAAGGCATAACAAGAAGCAAGTATGCAACAACATAATATCAACAGCACACAGAGAATAATCACAGCCATGGAATTGAATCTAATATTTCCTATTAATTCAATATCTGTACATGGGGATTCTATTCACAAGTTCTCTGCTTACTCTTCTTTTTCTCCTGAATGTTAATGATGCTTCGAATTCTAATGTTACAATGATACAAAGGAGGGTGCCTATATTCCGTTTTCCCTCTTGAAAGAAAAACTGTCTAATCTACAGTTAATTCCTATCTAACAGCATTAAGGACTATTAAATGCCTTCCTATCTATAATACAATACAAGTGCTCTCTGCTATGAATGCCTTCATTTAAATGGCGGCGCAACAACCCCAAGGTAACTCAAAAATGCATGTGCTGGCGCTCTCCAGCTGTCCTTCATGCTCCACACGTTGGCTCGCTTGATGAAGTGTGGATGCTCCTGCATCAGTTTGTTACAAAAAAATGAGCCACCCTCCAAAGGGAATCATTTTAACCTGTAAACAATCCATAAATGAAATGTTAAACTTTGGAATAAAATGTGAAGCTTCAGGACGAAAACCAGAGGTGAAGAAATACAAGATAGCATTTGTTTACCTTTGATATTATATAATTATCAAAGGTGACTCAGAACCATAGTTATAATACATGGATATTAAAGCTGGAAATGTGGATTTGATCCACTAATACCCACGATAGTATTGTAGCAATGACATACTTAACGTTAAATATATTTCAACATTAAACTGTTTGTTACACAAAATGAGCCATATTCCAAAGGGTGTCATTTTAACCTGTAAACAATCCATAAATGAAATGGTAAAGTTGATGATACTGAGAAGGGGTGAATCAATATCAAATACAATTTAAAAAAAAATCAACTTGTACTTCAACCAAATTATATATTCAATTATATTCAATGAGCAATGAACAATAGTAGAAGAGTTACACCAATACACCACAATACACCATGTACAATATATGAGAAATAACCAATAGTTACTGTTCAAGGAAAGTAGTGACTTCCAAAGGTAGCTACAACTTCTAAATATAAAGGGAGGGATAAACATCCAAAAGGAAGATACAATCCTCCAATATCAAGAGAAGGTTGACCTCTCCATCCTTACCCCTTCCTTCCACCCAAGAATATATAGGAGATAATAAAACTTTACATTAAATTACCACCATCAACCAACAATCACATAGAATCTAACAATTCTTACTAAGACTTCTTCAACTTCTGCAATTATTCACTTAGAATAATCTGATCCTATAGATAATATATCTCAATGTATTCTCTGAAACTCCTCCAAGTTTCACTCCTTGAATCCGCCCAAAAAAGGATTTATAGAGAAAATGGTAGACCTTATTCAATTATGGTTTATTCAAGAGAGAAAACTTGTACAACATGCTCCGCACTCAATATTTAACATAAGATTCTAAAATTCGTACACAGAAAACTAAAGCTTGTACTCTTTCCAATTCAATTGGTCTAACTTCATTTGGATTCTCTATGAATACACTATGACTGTTTTACCTGTAACATATGTTTATGACTAGCTTCGGGACTAGTCAAAAACCCTATCTTCCATATAGTGTATCTCCAAAATTATAGAGAATAAAGAGCTGGAATTTTTACCACAGGTACCTAGATAGGTCTTCTCAATATCGTACAAATTTCACCATCTGAATCGTTCTATAAAAAACATTTATAGCAAAAATGGTAATATGACATGTAAATAACATACCTTACAACACATCATCAAAAGACTTCATCCTCCCTTCAAATTCGACCTTCTTTACTTCAGATTTCCTCTGAAATTCGACTTATATCTCCTTGTTCATTAAAAAACTTGTGTGTGTTGAAAAATTAATGCATAATGAGATGTATTTATACCCTTTATGTCACTTCCTTTCAACATTAGGGCCGACATGTAGTTTTTGCTTCAATTCACATTCTCATCTTCAAAAATTCGTTTCTCCTCAATTGTGAGGATCCACGTGATGTGCCACATACCACTGGAAGTGGCATGACTTATACTATCCATCCATGGGTGTTGTACCTGAATGCATAATTTCCTTTATTTCTATATATTTCGATCAACTGTCGGGTCCAAAATCCAATGGCCAGGGTTGACATCAATGACTACAACGAATGACTAGGGTTGACATCAATGACAACAAACAATCTTCCAAGAATCTCCCCCTTTTTCATTGATGGCAACACTCATGCTCCCCCTGTCATCATGATATCAATTTCTCTCCCCCTTTGACATCAATGGAAAAGGGTGGGGTTTCTCCCCCTGAGTTTAATGACATAAGGTGACCTTTGTCTTTGGGGTTGCTCCTCCTGAACATGTGGGACTCAATAATAATTCGTCCTTATTTTTGGTCTTTGAGACTTTTTCTTCCTTGGAATCCTTTTGCATGGATTTTTTCTTCTCTCTCTTCTTCATGTCTAGGATGTATATGTTGTTCGGTCTTCTTGTTGCAGTTGCAACCAATCTTCCTAAGTTATTTTTTCTAATTTTACATTTTTGGGAGTCAAACATAAGAGTGTATCCTTGATCACATATTTTGTTGACACTGAGGAGATTATGCTTCAGATATTCAACCAATAGGACTTTTGCTGCTTTTACATTTTCACTTCCAAGCTTTATAGTTCTTTTTCCAAGTATTTTGGTAGATGAGTCATCTCCAAATGCAACATTTCCACCCTTTTTCTTCAAGATGACAATTTTTTTTTGATCCCCAGTCATATGAGATGAGTCCCCATTGTCTATGAACCATTCATATTCTTCTTTGCATTCTTTAACGACCAATGTTATTCGACAGTTTTCATTGTGTGGAATTTCTTTCCTTTTCCATGTTGTAGTTGGTATAGGGACATTTGGCATAGGATTATCTTCCTTCATCTCTCTGCAATCTCATGCTTTGTGATCAAGATCATTGCACTTGTAGTATACAATATTTTGATCCATTAATGGGTCAAATGGATTATATTTTTTGTTGAAAGGTCTACGAAAATTTCCATATCTAATATTTGCCCCATTCATGTATCTTGTGTAGTTATTCCTTTCATTGATTCTACAATTGATTGCCTTGTGTCCAAAATTTCCACAAGTATAACAATGTCTAAGAAATAAATTTTGATACATGAGAGTAACTGATCTTATTTTTGGTGTAGTCCATCTGGGTTCACGATCTATTCTTCTGTAGTTTCTTTCATAATAATTTCTTTCATACTTGGTGGGAGAGGATCTTCTTGATATCTCATTCCTTCTGAATTCAAGTATTCTATCTTGTTGTTCAACTTGATCTGGACAGTTGGTTTCATCATTTTCATCTTCCTTCACTTCTTTTGTTGTCTTCAAATTGTCATTGTATCTTAGTCCTGTCTTGTCGTTTGGAGATATTTGACTGCTAAGGATATCATCTAAAGTTTCAGTGATTTTTTTGAACTTCTTCAACTTTTCTATTGTCAATAGTACCTCCCATTTTGTGTGATCCAATTCTATTTTCAATTACTCATAATCTTGTAATTATTCCTTCAAGATACCAAGGGTCTTTTCAAGCCTGTAATTCTCTTCTTCACAACTACTCAATTCACCTTTTAGTATTGTGTTTGTGTTTCTAAGCTTGTTATTTTCAATTTCAACATGCTTCAACTTTTTAAGATTCTCATCTTCTTGTTCACTCTCTACGTTGTATTTGTATCCCCAAAAGGAATAAAGGTTGGTTTCTTCATCTTAATCTTCTTTAGAAATGATTTCTTCTTCTTTAGAACTCTTGTGATCATCATCTTGGGTATCTTGAATTATGAAGAGGACTTCTCCCCCATCATTATCTTCTTCATCACTCTCATCTGAGGATATGTCATAATACTTGGAGTAGAATGTGTTTTTATTTTTGAGACTTTGATCCAGGTGGATATCGGTGGCCACCCACCTTTTCCAACTGGTCCAAAACAATTTTCTGGAAATTTTGGTAATTTACTATTTTTAGCAGTTTTTAACTTCCGAGGTCATTTTGAGGGCCTAAATGAAGGTTTTTGGGGATAAATATTCTAAATGATAGCCAAAATCTCTGATTGATACCCCTAAATTAATCTCCTCAACAATACCTTTCCAACGAACTATTGTGCACCCCAAACAAAGATCGTATGCCAAAGTTATGCCCCCGGGAAGTTGATACACCAAACTACTCAAAACGGGGTCCACAAAACTGTTTCCTTTTCATCTTCCGGGGTTAGGGTTTTTGAATTTCTTTATGATAAAAAGGTCTTTGGAGCCTCGTTGTAAAATCATCTTCTTGCGAATCAGGGATGATTTTAAGGATGGAAATTTATTTTAAAATGTAGAAATCTTGACGAATCTTACTAATCCTTCATATGCCAACTATAAATGATTGGCGATATTTTTGTAAAAATATTCAAATTTCTAAGGATTTTATATAGTTTTTATAAAATTTTGGCAATTTTTAAGGTAAAATAATTTATCCTATAGAATTTGGGCGAATCATTTTTAAAATAGCGAATCTTGTTTTTGGAAAAACCGTGGAAAATTAGCCCATGAGCGAAATTTAGCCCCTAACATCATCCCTATTGCGAATTCGAGTAACAAACACATCTCTTCTCAGAGATAAGATGTCACCATTCTAGCGAGTCTTTCACTTTGTATTTTTACAGTCTTTGTACATTTTCGCTCATTAATAGAAAATTGTGTATTAATGTATCTCTATGTTTATGGTTGCATCTCTAATACATTTTTGCTATATTATTGGATATTTGAGATATCTTTGTACATTTCTTTATTATATCTCCACTCTCATTTCGTGCCAAAAATAATCCAGATCAGACTTCTCTTTTTATAGTAGCAGTTTTCAACAATATGTCCTATTCTACCAAAGTTAAATAATTTGAGGGGAGAATTGCCTTTGTATCTTCTAGTTCTCTTCTGGAACCTTCTTATGAAATTTTCTATTTCTTAATCAAGGTCGTTATCCTTGTCTTTTGCCTTCTTTATGGCTTTAAAGTTTGTTTCATTGTTTGGTTGGTCAGTTTCTATACTTGTTCTCATTTCATATGCTATAAGAGACCCATGTAATTCATCCATTTTCATTTTGGTCAAGTCCCTAGTTTCTTCAATGGCGGATACCTTAGCATCATACTTCAAGAGAACTAATCTCAACACTTTTTGTACAACCAAGGATTCATTGAGATCTTCACCTAATCCTCTGATAGCATTAACAAATTCATCAACTCTAAGAAAATAGGTTGCAATATCTTCCTTTTCATCCATCTTCAAATTTTCAAATTCTTCTCTATGTCGTTGAAGCTTGACCTGCTTAACTTTTGGATCACCTTCATATATACTCTTGATTTTGTCCCATACCTCTTTAACAGTGTTGCATCTCATCACTTTGTTGGAAATGGTTGGTGCCAATGCTCCTAGAATAACATGTCTAGCTTTTGAATTACAACTCATAATCTTCTTCTCATTTGGATCACTTGGAGCATTCTTTGGGATTGCATAGCCATTTAAAACTGAGTACCAAATGTCTACTCCCAAATTTGTTAGTTAATTTTTCACTCTATCACTCCAGTATGCATAATTGCTTCCATCAAATCGTTGAATCCCATTTGGAATGTGCTCATGGTCATCCATCTATGCTCAGGATTTTTCTTCTAGTGGTTAAACGGTTCTGAAGGAAACCGACTCTGATACCAATTGATGATACTAAGAGGGGGGTGAATCAGTATCAAGTACAATTTAAAAAAAAAAATCAACTTATACTTCAACCAGATTATATATTCAATTATATTCAATGAGCAATGAACAATAGTCACCAATACATTACAATACACCATGCACAATATATGATAAATAACCAATAGTTATTGTTCAAGGGAAGTAATGAATTTCAAAGGTAGATACAACTTCCAAATACAAAGGGAGGGATAAACATCCAAAAGGAAGATACAATCCTCCAATCTCAAGAGAGGGTTGACCTCTCCATCCTTGCCCCTTCCTTCCACCCAATAATATATGAGAGATGATAAAACTTTACATTAAATTATCACCATCAACCAACCATCAAATAGAACCTGATAATGCTTCCTAAGACTTCTTCAAATTATGCAATTCTTCACTTCTTAGAATACTCTGATCTTGTATATAATATAACTCAATGTATTATCTGAAACTCCTCCAAGTTTCACTCCTTGAATCCTCCCAGAAAAGGAGTTATATAGAAAATGGTAGACCTTATCCAATTCTGGTTTATTCAGGAGAGAAAACTTGTACAACATTCCCCGCGCTCAATATTTAACATAAGATTCTGAAATTCATACACAGGAAACTACAGTCTATACTATTTCTAATGAAATTGGTCTCACTTCATTTGGATTCTCTATGAATACTTTATGATTGTTTTACCTAGAACACTTGTTTATGACTAGCTTCAGGACTAGTCAAAAACCCTATCTTCCACAGAGTGTATCTCCAAAATTATAGAGAATAAAGAGATTAAATTTTTACCACAGGTACCTAGATATGTCTTCTTAATAACCTACAAATTTCACCATCTGAATCGTTCTAGAAAATTTTTTATAGCTAAAATGGTAAGATGACCTGTAAATAACATACCTTAGAACACATCACCAATAGACTTCATTCTCCCTTGAAATTCAGCCTTCTTTACTTCATATTTCCTCTGAAATTCGACTTATATATACTTGTTCATTAACAAACTTGTGTGTGTTGAAAAATGAATGTATAATGAGATGTATTTATACCTTTTTTATCACTTCCTTTTAACATTAGGGATGGCATGTAGTTTCTGTTTCAATTCACATTGTCATCTTCAAAAATTCATTTCTCCTCAATCGTGAGGATCCACATGACGTTCCACATACCACCAGAAGTGGCATGACTTATACTATTCATCCATGGGTTTTGTACCTTCATATGTAATTTCCTTCATGTCTATCTACTTCGATCAATTGTTGGGTCCAAAAGCCAATGGCTAGGGTTCACATCAATGACTACAACCAATCACTAGGGTTGACATCAATGACAACAAGCAATCTTCCAACAAAATTTCAGAATAAAATGTGAAGCTTCAGGACAAAAACCAGAGGTTACAAAATACATGATAGCATCCATTTACCTTTGTAAGAAAAAATCATGAGCATATTGTCGACCCTTGGCAAGTCATTCATTGTTTGAATTCTTGATAAATCACCCACAAAAAATAAGAGGATCCTTGTGAGTAAAAACATAGTAACAAGTCAATTATTAGTTATTTAAATAGGAAATATAATGATGTATATAACAACAAATACACCAGCCACTAAAACAATGGAGTAGATTTTACCTTCAAAATCAAGGTGTAGTATAGTTTGGCTTGAGTAGCTCCATGACTGTAAATGTTAAATGAGTAAACCCTACAACTAGAGGGAATGGAGCATATGGATCCTCGTTCAAACCAAGAAAAATAATACATTGAACAAATGATGGATAGGGGTCAGCATCATTCACACATATGAAATATACAGAGACAGATATTTCCTAAAGAACCCATAAAGGGGTAAAAGCCTCTTCTTCTTTATATGATAAGTAATCTTTACATTACGTACATTATCGCCCACCCATGAGCACCAACTCATAATCTCTTTACATTCTGTACATTATCATACTTATGAGCACCAACTCATAATCAGGCTACAAACTCTATTTTGCAAGCTGCAACTTGTTGAGAGCATCAACTCTCTTTTTTCTCTAGCACCTACTAGAAGGAATCACCAACTCCCCGGTTTCTCTAGCACCCACTAGAAGGAAGAACCAACTCCCTAAGTGTTCCAGCACCAACTTCCAGTCACACAGGCACCAACTTGTATAACAGAGAACAACAGTTCTCCCTTGCACCACCCTAGGACCCTGGTTTCTCTGGCTGCAACCATATGGAAGCTACAACTCCCTGTGTTCAAGCACCCACTTGAACCTCTAAGGACAACAATCCTCCCTAGCACCTCCCTTCCACCCTGAAATATAAATTTTTCTATATATGAATTTATCATAGTGGTACAATATTTATCATTGGCTTACTAGGCTTATCATTATTCTACTATGCTACTCTGCTCTCCTATATCAGTGTCTCTCTGTTTGCATCTTCTTACAATTTCTGATCTTCTGTTTTTCTCTACAAGATCACTTCAACCTTCCTTTAGTGTCTCACTATCTTGCTACACACATGCCTTGCACTTTCTGTGCTTCTACCTTTTATGCTCTGTGCACCATGTCCATTCAATGCACCATTCCTCTTCTCTGTATTTCAGTTGTTGTAGACTCCTCCTTCTACACTCCTGAATCCCTCTCAATAACAACAACCATGTCTTCTTTCTTTTTCCTTCTTATAGTCTTTGTGTACCTTGTGCATCCCCTGTGCACAATTCTTCTGCATGCTCTTCATGTCAAGTGCTCTACCTGATCATCATTGCAACTCTTCAGCTTCTCTGGCTGTTAAACCCATGTGTCCATCATCACTAGGTGTTATGCTGAGATTCCTTAGCCTCTCCAACAGTCGAGACTCTTTGTCTTCTCTGTCATAGTCGAGCTCATCCTCTCTGTTGCAGTTACAGGCTTCAACGCTCATCCATCTATCAATTGCCTCTATGAATAGTCTTCATTCCACTGGCAGATTCCTTGAGACTCTTCAACTCTTCTGGAAATCACACAGAAGTCTCTTCGAGTCCTCTAGTAGAAACCATCAGTGGTTTCCAGCAGTTACACTGTGAACCTCCAAAGACCGCTTCAACAACTGAATCACCACTGATTGATTAAATGTGAAGAGAAACAGTAGCCCTTCGATCATATTCTTGAATAACCTGGACCGTTGGATCATAAATGATGGGTCTCGCGCTTATTTCACCATTTCGTAATTCGTCCTTTCGACGTTTCGACATTCCAACATTCGACTTTTCGGCATCCCTGTGGTGAGGCATCTCGACTCTCCAAGTCGTGATCTCCGAAATGGATATTAGCTTCGTGCTACCTCCTCCCTTGAGACTTCGTCGATGTGACCATGGGTTATGACCAAGGGCCAATTCTGAACATGTATTTTGCATTTCGCGTTTCGGGGATTCTGTTATGATTCATCTCGACTCTCCATGTCCCAAACTCTGAAATGGAGCTTGTCTCTTCAAGCTCTTCTCTACAGCTCTTCGACGATGTGACCACCAGTGGTGACCATAGCCTTATTCGAAAATTCATTTCGGCGTTTCGTCATTTCGGCATTCCTGTTGCAAAGTGTTTCAACACTCCAACTCCTGGTATCTGAAACCAACACCAAAAGGTGTTTTTCTCATTTCGGCATTTTGACATTCCGACATTCCTTGTGATGAAGTGTTTTGATGCTCCATCTCCCAGTATCCAAAATCTACACAAAAAGGTGTTTCGACGTTTCACATTTCGCGACTTCGGGACTCCTGTGATGAAGAGCCTTGACTCTTGACTCCTCCAACTCCCGGTATCCAAAACTTCGGTTGATGTGCCTGTTTCAGGATTTTCGACGTTTTGCATTTTGGCACTCCGGGACTCCTATGTTGAAGAGTATTGACTCTTGACTCCTCCAACTCTGGGTATCCGAACCTCTGGTCAATGTGTCTGTTTCGGGTTTTCGAGGTTTCACATTTCACGATTCCGGGACTCCTGATGATGAAGAGTCTCGACTCTTCCAACTCCCGGTATCCAAAACTGTCCTCCTGCTTTCAAGATTTTAGTATTTCGCATTTCACGATTCTGGGACTCTTGATGATGAAGAGTCTCGACTCTTCCAACTCCCGGTATCCAAAACTGTCCTCCTGCCTTCGGGATTTCATAACCCCGCTTCACCTTGCTCTTTAAAGAACGTGTAGGTTTTCATGGATCCAATGTCGGTCAGACCTCGGGCTCATATTTGACGTTCATTGGGAATTCTCAATGGGATCCAAAGATCACTATCGCTTCTCCTCCTGGGCTTACACATACTCCTAACTTGGAATAATTTCTAAGTGTCAAAGGCCTTGACCTTTGATCCGTCTAAGATCCTGAGTACACTATCTCTCTTGAGCTTTGGAAATGAGTTAACCTCATCCCTGGTGCACACCTACGTACTGCGTGCGACTCTATGCTAATCCTCCTGAGCTTACGTTGTCTCTGTTTTTCCATCACTTCATACTCTGATCTTTCCATCAATGAAAAGCACACCTGCCTGTAAACATGCCAACAATCTCCCCCTTTGGCATTGATGGAAACCCTGAACAACTGCGCTAATCTATTTGGACCTCCAACTATAGCATCTGTTCTGGACCACTCCTTTTCTCCCCCTTTGACATCAATGTCAAAGAAAACATGCTCCCCCTGAGCTGTTGCAGTATTTTCAGGAAGTATCAAATATTCAATCAATACAAAACTCCCCCTAGCAGGATGGACTCTCTTAGGTGTGAGATGGGATGACACCCAACTTCTGTCGGAGATATTCAAATGGTGTCTTGGCTAGGGGTTTAGTAAAGATGTCTGCAATTTTTTCTATGGCTAGAATGTAATGGACCTGAACAATCTGATTGGTGACCTGCTCTCTCAAAAAATGGTATTTTATGGGAATATGCTTGGTATTGGAGTGGAATACAGGATTCTTGGACACACTGATGGAACTAGTGTTATTACAATGAATTGGGATCAGTGCAACGTATTTTACCTCCAAGTCTGCAAGTGTCTGAATCATCCATAATACCTGAGTGCAACAGGCAATAGCAGCAATGTACTCTTCCTTTGTAGTTGATAAATAAATGGAACCTTTATTTTTACTCAACCATGCTACTAGAGAATCTCCTAAGAAGAACGCACCTCCACTCGTGATTTTCCTTTCATCCATGCAGTTAGCCCAATCAGCATCTG
>SNQJ01S0163499.1:28752-42039 GCA_010110895.2 Picea sitchensis | reverse complement strand
CTATCAATTTCCTCTATGAACAGTCTTCATTCCACTGGTAGATTCCTTGAGACTCTTCAGCTCCTCTGGCAATCACACAGAAGTCTCTTCGAGTCCTCTGGCAGAAACCATCAGTGGTTTCTAGTAGTTACACTGTGAATCTCCAAAGACCGCTTCAACAGCTAAATCACCATTGATCGATTAACTGTGAATAGCAACAGTATCCCTTCAATCATATTCCTAAATAACCTACACCGTTGGATCATAAATGATGGGTCTCGCACTTATTTCGCCATTTCGCAATTCGGCCTTTCGGTGTTTCGACATTCCGACATTTGGCTTGTCGGCATTCCTGTGGTGAGGCATCTCGACTCTCCAAGTCCTGATCTCCGAAAGGAGATTAGCTTCGTGCTACCTCCTCCCTTGAGCCTTCGTCGATGTGACCATGGGTTATGACCAAGGGCCAATTCTAAACATGTATTTCACATTTCGCATTTTGGGGATTCTGTGATGAGTCGTCTCGACTCTCCATGTCACAAAATCCAAAATGGAGCTTGTCTCTTCAAGCTCTTCTCTACATCTCTTCGACGATGTGACCATCGGTGGTGACCATAGCCTTATTCGAAAACACATTTCGGTGTTTCGTCATTTCGGCATTCCTGTTGCAAAGTGTTTTGACACTCCAACTCCCAGTATCCGAAACCAACACCAAAAAGTGTTTTTCGCATTTCGCCATTTCGACATTTCGACATTCCTTATGATGAAGTATTTTGACGCTCCATCTCTCGGTATATGAAATCTACACAAAAAGGTGTTTTGGCGTTTCACATTTCGCGACTTTGGGTCTCCTATGATTAAGAGTCTCGACTCTTGACTCCTCCAACTCCTGGTATCCGAAACTCTGGTTGATGTGCCTGTTTCAGGATTTTCGGTGCTTTGCATTTCGGCACTTCGGGACTCCTGTGTTGAAGAGTCTCGACTCTTGACTCCTCCAACTCCTAGTATCCGAACCTCAGGTCGATGTGCCTGTTTCGGGTTTTTGGGGTTTCACATTTCACGATTCTGGGACTCCTGATGATGAAGAGTCTCGACTCTTCCAACTCTCGGTATCCAAAACTGTCCTCCTGCTTTCAAGATTTTGGTATTTCTCATTTCGCGATTCCGGGACTCCTGATAATGAAGAGTCTCGACTCTTCCAACTCCCGGTATCCGAAACTATCCTCCTGCCTTCAGGGTTTCGTAACCTCGCTTCACCTTGCTCTTTAAAGAACGTACAGGTTTTCTTGGATCCAACGTCAGTCGAACCTCGGGCTCAGATCTGACGTTCAACGGGATTTGTCAATGGGATCCAAAGATCACTGTCGCTTCTCCTCCCGGGCTTACACATCCTCCTAACTTGGAATAATTTCTAAGTTTCAAAGGCCTCAACCTTTGATCCGTCTAAGATCCTGAGTACGTTATCTCTCTTGAGCTTTGGCAATGAGTTAACCTCATCCCTGGTGCACACCTACATACTGCGTGCGACTCTACGCTAATCCTCCTGAGCTTACATTGTCCCTATTTTTCCATCGCTGCATACTCTGATCTTGCCATCAATGACAAGCACACCTGCCTGTAAACATGCCAACATCATGATATTGTTTCCACTTGGTGGGTAAATTTCTCAGCAAAAATATGGATCTAATCCCAACGAAATTGTGGCTCGATTTTCAATATATTCAGGATTATTTTCCATGCAAATCATGACGCTATTTTTTTTGTTTTAGTTGTCAAATTTGCTGCATTTTTTATGATCCAATTCTTCTACAAACTCATCCCAAATTTTTGCAATCCGGTGATCAAAATAGTATATTCTTTGGTTCTTCATTTTTTGTGTTTTGGTGGCATTTTCCTAAGTGATTTTGTAACTCCAATATCGACCATTTCATGCTCTTAATCTCTATTAAATCATGGATCCAATCTCAGGAAATTCACGATCATTCTTTTAGCAATTTTCTGGTCAAGATCCTTTGCAATTTGGTGGCACTATTTTGGTAGCGAATTGGTCCTCCTTTTTCATTCCGGCCACTCAAAATAGAAATAAAACTAACTTTAAAATGTATTACTAAATATTTTATTTACAAAAATAAAAATATCTATCTATCTATCTACAATTAAAACCCTATTCAAAATATTATGCCGACAAAAAATCTTAGGAGAAATCAAAGAAAACTTATAATTTCTAAATTCAAGCCAAGTTCATTGATGGGTAAGTTTGATTCACACTTACAAATTGACAGGTAATCAGATAAAGTTTTAACAATCGAAATGAGTCATGGATATCGAAAACCCAAAAGCATCATGATTTGAGAGAAAAATAATGAAAATTTTCAAAAACAAAATTGCACATTATTTTTTAATGAATGTTTAATCCTTGTAAAAAAAATGATGTTGTGCTCAAGTTGAAATACATCAGCTTGTTTCCAACCTTTTATATATATAGTTTTAAGATGCAGATTAAATTCCATAATATTAACTCTTGTTTGAATTATTTTAATCCACCAAACTTCCCAACTGACTCAATTGAGCATTGAAACCAAAACATTGGCGTAGAGGCTAAAATCTTTCGAAACCAAAAATTAAATGAGATAAGGATGTGAGATAGCTCCAATAAGCTTAGATGATTCTACAAACATAATTATGTGAAATGGAAACATATATATTTAGGTAGTGCAACCATTATGCATGAAAACAATAAAAATAAAGTGAGACTAAAACAACTTCATAATTACAGGATGAAGGAAAGGAAAAAAATCAACACAACAAACAAAATGTCATCAATCATGAGTCAAACCGATCAATATCATAAGGCACAAAAATCGTGTTCTCAATAATAATTCATAAGAACCAATCATCTAAATCATGCAAACCAAAAGACAATGAAGATATCAATAAAAATCAAAGACCATCATCAATCAAGAAATAAGCAATTCAACATAGAGCTCCAAACCAAGGTTTACAAACCAAAAATAGGATCAAACAATAAATAATATGGTAGTTTCAAATTTTAATGAGGGGGCCTTCTTTTTTTAAGAAAAAGTAAAGGGGGAGTTGTTGAAGCATTAACAATTGGAAACACACTATAATAATTGGTTATCTCTATAAAAATATATAAGGACTTTGTTTCAAAACTGAATGTTAAGGATAAGCTCATAAACTGCAAAAAAAATTCCAAAGGTTATGTGTACCACAATAACACCAAAATTTTAGAAGATATAAACCAAAATTTCAAATACTTCTCATCCAACATACCCTTTTCAAAGAGCCATTAAGGGAGGTAATTTTTTGAATTGGCCACACACTTCTAATTGGATTTGGTTTGACCATAGGATTTTAACTTTTATAACAAATAGATATCCACATAAGTGTATTCCTCATCTCTATTCTCTAGACATTTCTTCATTGATAGTGTGTGTCCATATCCCCAATGAAGATTCCTTGGTATCATACAAGCATGGCCCCATTGTCAGTGAACATCTATAGCCCCGAAGGGTTTACTTGTACTTCCTACATTATTAAAAGTGATTTCAACTTCCTATTTATTACATTTCACATCATTTCTCACCATTTTTTTATTTGTGTATAAGATTTGTGCATGCAAATAGGGTGTGTATAAAGTGAGGGTGTCTAATATGAGAGTTGCTTTGATTTTCTAAGTAGATGCTATGGATTTTTAGTTTAACCCAAAGGTCTCCCAAAAAACCATCATAGTAGTAGCCAATTTATTAATGTGATATGGATGGATCTCAAAGAAAATAGAAGATAAACACTTTCCTCTACTCATGAATTATCATTGTATTTCTTAGTAGGCATATGTGTTCCACCACAACTATCGGTCAATGTCTAATATCCTATAACTTCAGCAAGGTATTTCAGATGCAGCAGCCCATGTTTTCCATGACTTGTAAGAATGTCTTCAGTCTGTGGCCAGAGTTGATCATACCCTTGCACTCAAACTCAAGGATTAAACCTCAGGCAAAAAGAAGATCCCAAGTCATATAAAAGAATATCAACAATTAAAATAATAGATGAATGTAATATCTACAAGAAGGAAAGTGTCGAGGTCAAAAACCAAAGCATGAAAAATAAAATAAAATAAAACTAAACTAAAGAATTCCCAAAAGAAAGTTGTTAGTTATTATGGTCAATGGTAAAATATATTCAAACTGAACATAGACTTAGCTCCAAGGAGCATAGAACAATTTCTAAGCCATCATAATATTAAATATATTTACAAAAGTATTTACATTAAAAAATCGGGAGAAAAACCAAAGGTAAAAACTTAAGAAACATGTTTTTAATTTCAAACTAAAGATCACACCTTAAAATGATACCCAAGACACATTACAAGACCTGAAAGGTAGAATAAGCATAATAGTAAGAATCAAGAGTCACATGGTCAAGAAAAAAATTCAACATCATGCAAAACCCTTAA
The DNA here is from genome assembly GCA_010110895.2 of Picea sitchensis. NCBI lineage: Eukaryota > Viridiplantae > Streptophyta > Pinopsida > Pinales > Pinaceae > Picea > Picea sitchensis. The sequence continues at coordinate 37,586 of SNQJ01S0163499.1, read as the reverse complement.
CTTCAATTCTCATTCATCAATTTCCCTTACTGGTACCTATCAGCACAAATTCCTTAAAATAATCGGTAGATAATATATTCAATTTATTCATGAGATTTTTTTTTTCAAGTTGTCATACCTATTCAACTTTACTACTGCAAATAAAAACTTCAAAAACACAAGACCCCCAATCTCAGAAATTGCATCATCGTGTTTCACCATAGCATCAATTGTCTCTTTTCATAACTAATATATATACTTTTTAAAATTTGTTATCTAGCATTTCTACTTGATGAGTGATGACAAGAAGATGCTAGGATTAGTGAGAATATTTCTAGAAGTTTCTAGTTGTTTTTATTTAGAATATTGTTTGGATTTGTTTCTCTACATAGGAAGTTAGTTGTGGTAATTTTTGGAGGTAGTTGAATCTTGGAGATCCACTCTTTTTTGGGTGATTGTATTTTCTATCTTAGAGAAAAATTTGTTTGTATTTAAATTGCTTAAGATGAATGAAATCACAATGAATAATTTGAGTGTGTTTCCTTTTAATTTATGAGAAACAAAAATTGTCTGGTGATTATAAGTTTGTTGTTTAATTTGGAGAGGAAACCGAGTTCAAGAGATATTGGTCTCTCTGAGATGGTATCAGAGCGGTGATCCATTCCACTTAGAGAGAGTCATTACCTACCATACACTAAGAAAACAATAAGATCAAATCGTTGGAGAGGTTCCTACATTGAAGAGGTCCATATGTTGGAATGGAGGGATAAGTTCACTGACATAAGAGCACTTCCATGTTGTACGAGATCTGCATGAGGCAAGGCCAACGTGTGATTTGCAGTGCTAGTGAACGCTGACATTGTAATTCATCATTTTTTTTAAATTTCCAAGTGAGGTTTATGTGTGAGAAAATATCTAGTTGTTGTCTACCATTTTTTGATATGGATAACTTTAAACTTGGTGATTCTGAGAAATTGGAAGGTGCATCCAATTATTCCTCATGGAAATATTTTATGGAGCTCATCCTGATTGAACGTGGTGTCTTCTCCATAGTTTATGGGAAGGAACCAAAACTGACAAATCCCAATGATCAGGCCAAGTGGAGTAAGAGATATATAAAGGCTCGAATGATTATCTCAATTAATTCGAGATATTCTTTGGTTGTACATGTGAGAGACTACAAGATGACTAAATAATTTCGGGACAAGTTGAAATACTTGTTTGAGTCTTCGAGCATTTCATGGAAGATGTTCCTCAGAAGAAAGTTTAACACGTTCATGATAGTCAAAGGAGAGAGTGTCTCTTCTTATCTTGAAAAGATCAAAGATATTCGAGGTCAACTAAATGACGTTGGTGATACAATCTCAAATGAAGAATTTGTAGCTATTTCTTTAAATGGTTTATCTAATGATTATGAAATGTTTGTAAACAGTATGGCGGGTAGAGAAATAGTGCTAACATTTGAGAAGTTGTATGATATTTTCCCATCTAAGGAAATGCGCAAGAAAGTGAAGAATCAAAAGGATTCATAAGATGTTTCTTTGTGGTCAAAGTAAAAGAAAAATGGAAAGAAGTGGCAGAAAGGGAAAGGAAGAAAAACCCCTCAGCAACCATCCAATGGGGGCGAGTCTTCTTCATCCAGGAGAAACCTCTCAAAATTCAAGTGCTTCAATTGTAATAAAAAGGGACATTATGCACAGGATTGTCCTAAGAAGAATTTTAAGGATGAAAAGGGACACGAACAACTGTAAAAGTTCAGACCCCAACCCAGTTTCAGTCTCACTGATTTTTTAGCCAATGTTTAATGCCCAAACCCATAATTATAACAGCAAATTAAAGACAGCAGAAAATAATTTTAGAACTGAAACATGAGGATTATGAACATCTTTTATAATGCAGAAATAAAATATCAGCAGCACATAAACTCAGAAAAATATTGACACAGAGATTTTCGGTCTAACAACTACCCTGGAAAAACCCACAAGGGGAAAACCAGTGAGAGAGGGAGATTTTTATTATTTAGGAGATTCAGAGAAATTCTGTTACAACATGTTCATATCCAGAAATTTAATGACAAACTTATCTCGATAACCATGCCAAGTCTTCACTCACACATGAAAATGAGCAAAACTCCTTAAAACTCTTTCCATAATTTTCTGCAATAAATTACAGGCCTTCTCCTTGATCTCTGTGCCTCCAAATGGTTGTACGTCTCCCTTGAAATTTGTGCCAACAACTTCAGCAAATTTTTGGGTGCATTAATGGATGTACGACTGCCTTGAAAACTGTGCCAAATTTTCCAGGAACACCACACAACAACCTACCTCGATTTATGTGCCAAGAAAGGACTGTACGGACTTGTACAGAATCCATATGATATGGTCTGAGTACGGTTGTCTTCCCCTCCTCAAAATTTGTGCAAAATTACAGCTGTACTAACTGATAAATCTGTACCGTATCGATAGAATTAAATGTTGTCTACTGCCTCGATTTTTGTGCACACAAAAGACTGTACGAACCATGAAATCTGTACTCTACGGCCTCCTGTGTATGCTGAACCTTTTGCCTCTATTTTTGTGCCAGTATTCTTCCCTAGAATGCATGCCCTAGCTCTCAGAAGTGGCCTCTTTCTTGTTGCTCGAAAATGCTCTCTCTCTTGCTCTCTCAACAATGAAATGAACAACCCAACAATGGGTGCGCCCTCCAACCCTAATCGACCTAATGAGGTAAGTGAGGAGTTTCTTAATCCAATGGTTGAGATTATATTAGATGAGTGGATGAGATTGAGTGTCTCTTCACTCACCCCCTCACTAAAGCCATAAAGTCACATTTTAATTTGCATCTCACAAATTAAATGACTAGGGTCCACATTAGGCACTTTCTCACCCCTTAGGTGCCTAGGGATGAGAAACACTTTCCTAGGTACTTTTTAATTAAAATTTTAACACTCCCTCTTATCGAGGAAAGTGTTACTCACTACTCCAAGCTTGTCCCTGAAAAATACAAACTTGCCTCTGCTCAAGGCTTTAGTGAGTATGTTTGCAACCTGCTCCTTTGTAGATATGTACTGTAGCTCCACAACTCCTCTCTGAACATAGTCACGGATGAAGTGATAACGAATCTTGATATGCTTAGACCTGTCATGAAAAACTGGATTCTTCGAGAGTTTGATGCAACTCTGATTATCACAGTAAATTATGGTAGGCGTCAACTGCACACTGAACAATCCCACCAGCAACTTGTGAATCCAAAGAGCCTCACAACTGTCCTTACTGGATTCCATATACTTAGCCTCTGCAGAACTCAAAGCCACTAACATTTTCTTCCGACTAAACCAAGACACAACTATTGAGCCCAATCCGAAACAACACCCTAAAGTTATCTTCCTGTCACTGACATATCCTGCCCAATCTGAATCTATATATCCAACCAAATGAACTCCATCTCCTCTCTGATAGTCCATACCATAATATACCGTACCACAAAGATACTTGAGCACATGTTTTTCTGCCACCCAGCGCACTCTCCTAGGCTCCACCATGAACTGACTGAGAGTGTTGACAGCAAAAAAAATATCTGGCCTGGTATTGACCAAATACATCAATGACCCGATCAACTAACGATATAAAGTGGAATCCACCAACTGTGATGCAGAAGCATGAAGCTTCTTTCAGTTGGAAATCATGGGAGTGTTCATGGACCTACAATACTCCATCTGAAATCTACTCAGAATGTCACACACATACTTCCCCTGTCCCAGGAAGATGTGTCCAGGCTCCTGCCAGACCTCCAATCCTGAAAAGTAATGCATCTATCCGTAATTAGTCATCTCGAACTTTGAATCAAGGCTCTACTTGTAGCTGTTGATGAGTCTCTATGCTCCTATAATGAAAATATCATCCACATATAGCAGAAGAATGAGAGGATCCTCTCCAACCACAATGTAGTATAGGTTGGGATCCATCTCACTCTTCTCAAAGCCCAACTGTTGCAAATAGGCATCTATCCTCGAATACCAATCTCTGGGATCTTGTTTCAGCCCATACAATTCCTTCTTTAGTCTACACACATGAGACTCTCTCTCATGCAGCTCAAAGCCCAATGGTTGCTCAATATACACCTCCTCCTGTATAAGACCATTCAGAAATGTGGTCTTCACATCCATCTCGTGGATCTTCCAACCCATTTCTACTGCAATGGATATCACTACCCTGATCGAAGTGTATCTAGCCACCGGCACAAAGGTCTCATCATATTCAACTCCCTCAACCCGTGAAAACCCCCAAGCCACAAATCAAGCTTTGTAATTCTCAATGCTACCATTTGCAACATGCTTTAGTTTATAGAGCCACCTGGAAGTCACCACTGACTTCCCTTCAGGTCTAGGAACAACTTCCCGGACATCGTTCTTCATGATGGAATTGTACTCTTCCATCATGGAATCTCTCCAAATCTATCTACTAGAAGCCTCCTAAAAAGTGGAAGGCTCAAACTCTTGAATATTGCTCACCATCGCGATGTAGCTGCAAAACCTCTTGGGATGTTTACTCTCCCTCACTGCCTGTCTGGGATTCCCCACCAAACCCTGTGCCTCCCTCAAAGTATCTTGAAGCCACTTGGGCTTCCTCCTCTCTGAAGTAGTGTCCCATGGAGGGGACTTTCCCTACTCAACTCCATCTCCCGAAGACAATGATCCTGAAGTAGACTTTGGATTACTTGATCTTAAAACCTGTGGACCAGTAGCATGTGAACCTGAATCCTATGGCCCTGTCACCTGTGAACCTATCATCCCCGAAATCTATGTCATTGTAATCTGTTGCGGACTCACCTGAATCTCAGGTGAAGACTACTCACCCTTCTCTGTCCCTCTAGACTTCCTAAAGGCTCAGTCCTCCTCAAATCTGACATCCCTCCTGAAGACAATCTTCCTCGAGGAAGGAAGGTATATACGGAAAGCCTTTGAAGTCTCATTGTACCCAACAAAGATCCCTCTCTCTTTTGTGGGCTCTAGTTTTGTACTCTTCTCAAAAGGGACATGTGAGTAAGTGATGCACCTAAAAATTCGAAGGTGCCCCACCTTAGGCTTCTTCCCAGAAAAAGCCTCCTCAGGATTCATGCTCCCCACAGCCTTGTGAGGACTCTTGTTTTGTAGATAAACTGTAGTGTAGCATGCCTCAGCTCATAGAAATAGTGGCAGACCCTGATAATGTAGCATGGCTCTCGCAGCCCCGACAATGGCCCTATTCTTCCTCTCTACAACCCCATTCTATTGTGGGTTGTAAGGAAAAGTCAACTCTCTCTTGATGCCCTCCCCTGCACAGAAGACCATGGACTCCTTGGAGGTATACTCACCCCCATTGTCTGTCCTCAAAAATTTGATTTTCTTCCCTGTCTTGTTCTCCACAAGAGCTTTTAACTCTTGGAACTGACTGAAGACCTGTCCTTTGGTCTTCATGAAGAAAATCCAAGACCTTCGTGAGAAGTCATCAATGAATACAACATAGTATATAAAACCAGTCAACGATGCTAAAGACATCGGGACACATACATCTGAATGTATAAGATCAAGAATCCATGATGCTCTACTATCACTGCTCAGAAAAGCAGTCTTGATCCAGATTTATGCAGGAACACAATGAAATACAAAAATATGCATAAACCCAGAGATGCAGCAAAAGTAAAACTTCATTTCATTAACAACAAATGATTGAAATATGCTTACAGACATAATGGAAATAAAATATCGCGGGCACTGGTAGCTTATCTTTGAGAAGAGATGTGGCGGATACTAGCCTCTAAAATCTATGTTACAATGAGGCTCGAAGACCTATATATTATTGAGAAACAATGGAAAACCCTAAACATCCAAAAACCTAACCCTAGGAGATGAAACACCAGAATATGGGCCCCGTTGGGGTAAATTGGCACATCAATTTCTCGGGATCGTAACTTTGGCATACTATCTTCGTTTGACGCACATGATACATCGTTAGAAAGATCTATCCTAGGAATACCCTGCTAACAGTGAATATTGAGTCTAGAATGGACTCTTATTTGCCACAACATTCATGCCCAAAAAATGTCGTTTAGGGCCTCAAAACGGCTCCGGAAGTTCAGGAATCGAAAAGTTTCTAAACAAAGTAAATTGTGCTACAATTAAGGAAACTAAAAAACTGAAAGAAACAATGGTGTGGATCCAAGTGGAATAGTTGGGTGGCCACCAATATCCACCTAGATCATTCCTCCTACCTTAGGAAGCAATGGTCCCCATTGCGTTGAGTTCCTTCATGAGATGAGGAAACTTCTATTGAACTTGGTACCTGGTGAGTCACTTTCCCTGGTGAAGGAGTTGGCCTACTTTGACAACTCAATATAGTTGGATCCTCTGTTGGCAGGTGTTCTTGATCTGTGTGTCCCTAATCTAATCAGTTGTGGCTTGTTCCATGCAATCTGGGTTTAATCTGTTGGTGTGAGTTGTTCTGCCATGTCAGATGTGTCCAGTAGAGGTAGAAAGTAGGGCCGAAGGCAGTCCACATTGAACATTGGGTGCAGACCAAGGAATGGTGGAATACTGAACTCAAAGGCATTGTCCCCTACATCCTTGGTGATGGTATATGGCCCATATCAGAGTGGGTGAATCTTCCAATAGGGTCCAACGAGACACTCCTTTTACAAATGTAGCCACACTTTGTTGCCCACTTGGAAGTTGTGTAGCACCCAATGTCGATCATGTCACTGCTTATACTTAGCATTGGCTATGTCCAATATGTCTTGAACCTGTTGAAGGATGTGTTGAATGCGCTCAATGAATTTGTTTGCCTTGTCAGCCTCAGACTGGACATGTGATGAATCTGCCTGAGTAGCCACAAATGGCATGGCTACGTCAATGGGATGTAGTGGCTAGAATCCCAAGCCCACCTGAAAGGGGATATGGCTGGTTGAGCTATGGAGAGCCCGGTTGTAGCTTTGTTGTACATAGGGGAGGCTCTCATCCCATGTGCATGGATTCTTTGAGTTGTACATGCATAGAATGTGTACAATCATCCGGTTGATGACCTTTGTCTGGCCATCAGTTTGTGGATGGAAAGTTGTGGACTTGGTGATCTTGGTGTCCAGCATTGACCAGAGGCTGGACCAAAATGTACTGAGGAACCTGCTATCCCGATATGAGATGATAGACTGTGGGATCCCAAAGTGTACCCACACTCGTTCAAAGAAGAGTTTAGCAATGGCTTCTTCTATGATATTCTTCTTACAGTCCATCATAATGGAAATCTTTGAGAATTTGTCGATGACCACAAAAACACAGTCATTTCCATGCTTAATCGAATGAAGGCCCGACATGTAATCCATGGAGATAGATTCCCAAGGTCGACTAGGGGTAGGAAGTGAAGTATAGAGGCCTTGCTTCTTGATGGTTTGTTTGGAAATGGTGCAAGCAGTGCAGGACTTGATGTACTTCCCGACATCCTGCTGAAGGTTTGGACAATAGAAATACTTTTGTAGTATTGCCACAGTTTTCTCGAACCTAGAATGCCTAGCGACCCAATTGTAGTGCGCCTCCCAAATCATCTTCGCACACTCGCTTGAAGGAACACAAATATGTCCCAGGTGACATAACAGGGCATCCTGGAGGTGAAAATTAGGAACTTTCTTACCCTCCAAGAGCGTATTGTATGTGTGGCCAAATTCTGGATCACTTTTGTAGAGAAGCGACCAATCAGAAGTCTCGTGCCCACAAGAGTTGAGCACCGTAGTTAGCGCCATGAAAGGGGGTAGGCTGAGGCAGTCTGCAACATTATTGGTGCTTCCTTTCTTGTACTTAATGTTCAAATGAAACCGTTGCAGGTATGTGGACCACTTTTGATGATGATCGTTCTGCAACTTCCCTTATGATTGTATGAAATGCAAGGGTCAATGGTCTGTGTGGATGATCGTTTCCTTTCCCAAAATGTAATTCTTCCATTTTTGGTAAGCCTGCACAATGGAATACATCTCTTTTTCATAAGTGGGATACTTTTGGACCGTGTCGAAAAGTGTCTCACTGTGATATGCCACTAGATGCCCCTGTTGAGTAAGGAATACCCCAATAGCATAGTCGGAGGCATATGTCTTGGTCTCAAATGGTTGTTTCAAGTCTAGTAAGGTGAGCACTGGTGCAGAGCAGAGGCGATGCTTCAAATCATCGAACGCCTTCTATTGAGATTCAGACCAAAAAAAAAAAAAATTCGTTCCTCCCTTGATGACTTGACTCAAGGGCCAAGTGATATGAGAGAATCCCAACATAAACCTGGGGTAGAAATTGGCAAGACCCAAAAAGATGTGGAGCTCTGTTAGGATGGTTGGGGCTGGCCAATCCCGAATGACTTGGATCTTGGTTGGATCCACATGCACCCCCCGCTCATCAATAATGTATCCTAGATACTGAACCTGGGTCATGACAAAAGTTCACTTCTCCAAATTGGCACACAACTTGTGTTGCCACCGTGTTTGGAGGACTTGTCAGATGTGATGGAGGTTCTCTTCCCAAGTCTGGTTGAAGATCAGAATCTCATCCAAGTACACCACTACAAATGAGTTGGTGAATGGTTGCAAGATGTCTTCCACTAGTCTCATGAAGTTTGCAAGGGAATTCGTCAACCTGAAAGGTGTTAGGCAAAATATATGTCGTTATAATAACGTTGTAGTACTTGCCCAACTATTTAATTGTCAACCCGGGGTACGTAAACTGATGAAGCACGTGCATTGTTTGTGCAGGACTGAAGTAGAACTAATGTAATCTAATCTATGTTGCTGAAATCAAACTAATCTAAGAAAGCATTGAAACACTAATCTTGAAATTGCATAAGAGAAAT